>OZ017741.1:137715561-137733061 GCA_963969285.1 Odontomyia ornata | reverse complement strand
CAGATACAGTTGGGAGACCTTACGTTCCGACATAATTTTCTGGTCGCGAACATTATGGATGACTGCATTCTCGGAATGGATTTTCTGCAACCACACGGAATCACGTTGGGTTTGGGCAAACGGGTATTGAAATGGCAGAATGTCGAAGTATTGATGGAGGATCCCAGCGTCCAAATCCCCAAGATGAATGTAGTAGTATGTGCCGACACTGATGTACCGAATTCTTCTGAAAGCATTGTATGGGCCAAGCTTGATGGTGATTCTGGAGACCAGCGATCTTATCTGATAGCGCCAACGAAGACGTCGGCATTGCGCAGTTTGATTGTCGGACAAAGCCTTGTAAGATCTGTAAGGAACGTATACGTGCCGGTTAGAGTCCTTAACACCGCAGACTCAACCACGAGCATCAAAGCGGGAGAAGTCATCGGCAGCTGCCAGCCTGTTTCCACCATCACCTCTTTGGAAGCTACTCACAACCATCATTGGAAAAGGAGGCAAGACACAGACAAAACCCGGGAATCCACGTCTGCAATATTGAAGCAGGTCAAATTGCCAGTGCAGCTATTCAAACGAGCCTCTGATCTGGTCACCAAGTACAGTGACATCTTCTCAACAAGCCCGGACGACCAAGGCCGAACGAGTCTGGTAACTCACGTCATAGATACACAGGGAGCCAAGCTGATTCGACAAGCACCAAGACGTCTCCCTATAGCCAAACAAGGAGAAGTAAGCGCACTGATCTCGGGCATGGAAAAACAAGGCGTTATTGAGCCTTCTGTCAGTCCATGGGCCGCGCCTGTAGTTCTAGTAAAGAAAAAGGATAGTAGCACTCGTTTCTGTGTCGACTATAGGCAGCTTAACGACGTCACTAAGAAGGATAGTTACCCGCTCCCACGCATCGATTACATCATGGACACTTTGGCCGACGCAAAATGGTTTTCTACACTCGATCTCAAGAGGGGCTACTAGCAGGTAGTAATCGAGAAGAAGGACCAAGAGAAGACCGCATTTTCAGTTCGGACCGGATTGTGGCGATTTGTGGTGATGCCATTTGGACCTTGCAACACTTCCGCCACTTTCGAACGCTTGATAGAATACGTGCGACGTGGTCTAACCTGGAAAACCTGCTTGGTGTACCTAGATGACATCATCGTCATCGGGAGAACGTTCGAAGAGCATGTGCGGAACTTAGAAGAGTTTTTCTCTCGATTGCGACTGGCAAATTTGAAACTTAGTCCCGACAAGTGTACCCTTTTTGCAGCTGAAGTAAATTACCTGGGGCACGTCGTATCAGCAGAAGGGGTCAAAACAGACCCTGAGAAAATTGAAGCTGTCAAAAGCTGGCGAACACCAAACAACAAGCGCCAACTACGAAGTTTTCTGGGCCTGGCAACCTACTATCGAAGATTCATCAAAGACTTTGCCAAAAAAGCTAAGTGTCTCCATCAGCTAACCGAAAAAAATCGTCCGTATGTCTGGAATGAACAATGCCAGACAGCCTTTGAGACCCTGAAAGAGAATCTGTGTGAATCACCCGTGCTGGCATACCCGAAACCCGGAAAAATGTTTGTAGTTGACATCGTTGCAAGCAACGGTGGTATTGGAGCTGTACTCTCCCAGCAGATCAATGGCGAAGAAAGAGACCTCTCTTATTACAGTCGAGTTCTCTCAAAGTGAGAACTACTGCGTGACCAGGAAGGAGCTACTGGCTATAATAGAGGCCACCAAGCAGTTCCAAAAGTACCTATATGACCAGGAATTTGTTCTTCGAATGGACCATGCATCGCTGAGATGGCTACTTAACTTCAAAAACCCCGAGGGACAAGTTGCGAGATGGATCGAAAGAGTGCAGTCATACGACTACGAAATTGTTCATCGGAAGGGCGGAGTTCATGGAAATGCTGACGTCCTATCTCGTCGTCCATGTCCAGCTAAGTGCAAGCATTGCCAACGGGTTGAGGGAATGGAACTACCCGTTGATCTGCGATTGATAACGGCCGGATTCGATGAAGGTTGGTCACCGGAGGAGATTCGAAATGCCCAGTTAGCCGATGAAGACATCGGACCATTTTGTTGGACGACCTTTTACCATCTTTCGGTAAGTTGAGAAGCGTTGGTTTTTATGCGCGAAGAACTGGTCTAACTTAATTTTAACAGCCCGATTGGAATCAAAAGTTTTACTATTCAGATGGTTTAAAGGGGATGATATTCTGATGTTTCTAAAATAGGACTCTAGGGTGGATGTATCATTAGCTTTCAATCGAGCTCCATTCATATTTGACGGGTTATCAAAGAGCTGTGGGGTCTGGCGTTATTATGATGGAACATCACGCCTTTGCAATCGGCCATTTCAGGGCGTTTTTTCTTGATTTCTTCATTTAATTTCGACTGTTGACGACAGAAGACATTCGAATCAAAATTTGATTTCTTGAAAGCAGCTTAAAGTAGACTATAACCTTGTAGTCCCACCACGCGGAATGCAAAATCTTCTTTCGGCGAATACTGACTTTGGAAGTCCATTATGAGGGCTCATCTCTTCTAGTCCATGATCGTTTTCGGGCTACGTTATCGTAAACAATCCATTTTTCATCACCCGTTATGATTCTTTTTAGAAATGAGCCATTTTGGTTATGACTAGATAAGGAGTTGCATATTTGATGCTCTTGGTGAGATGGATTTCCTTTAATTCGTGAGGAGCCCAAACATCCAGTTTGTTTACGTGGCCAAGCTGTTGAAAGTGCAAGTAAATATTTGAATTTGATATGTCAAGCTTCTTTGCTACTCATATCCTTCGACGATTAGTTTCGATTGACGCCTATATTTTGTCGTCATCAAAAGTGGTCAGGAGACAAGTATGTGGTGCATTTTGCTCATTATATTCCAAAACGAAAGCAAACAAACGAACGCTGACACTGAAGTTCAGTAAAGCAGTTCTCACCATAAATTTCACATAATTTGTTTCGACGTTGCACTGTGTTCTTACCCTATCGGAAGTAAAATAATAGAATATGCCGATAGTACTCTCTTTGATTGTCCATTTTCAAGTTCATTATTAACCAACTTGTTGTTTATTAATGTCGAGATCGATAGCTGCGTGATGCTATAAGCTCTCACTATATATATATATATATATATATATATATATATATATATATATATATATATATATAAATATATATATATATATATATATATATATATATATATATATATGTATATATATATATATATATATATATATATATATATATATATATATATATATATATATATATATATATATATATACAGGCAGTCGTCGTACTTACGGCATGTTAGGTTCTCGAAATACGCGACGTAAATCGAAACGACGTAAGTCGAGACATATTTTTTCATATGTTTATATGTAAAACTCAAGGGTTAGGATCCACACGGACTCGAAATTTAAAAAAAAACTGCATTTATAACAAAGGATATACATACTTTATTATCAAAAGTAAGTTCTTAAAATAATTATATATGCACTTATGAAATTGCTAGTTATTTTTGGTATTTATGTGTTATTAATTTTAATAATAATTATGAAACTTTAATATGTAATCAAAATATGTAATGATAAATAATAAATTAAACTTTTGGCTTAAAGAAACTATCAATTCTAGATTGCTTCGCTTCTTTCTTCTTGCTATCATAAAGATCTTGGTAACACTGATAGGCTGCACAAATTTTGTTGTAAACGATGAAACTTCTCTCAAAATTAGGATCATTTTCTTCAAAAATTTTCATGGCGTTCTCCAAATTTGCAAAGGCTACGGAAAGTTTTTTTAGTGTAAGTTCTTTTTCAGAGTTACTAATAGAAGAAGCTATTTCTTGTGACTCGATTGCTTCCTTTTGTACTTGGGCCTCGAATTCAATAAGATCTTCATCAGTCAGTTCTTGCGAATGTGAGCATAACAGATCATCAATATCATCAGCAGTAACTGCAATGTCAGGCAAACGGTTAGCCAAATGAACAATGTCAGTTGTGATCCCATCGATATTTAGTTGATCTGTAGATGAAGAACTTTCAGATGGCTTAAAAAAATGGGCATAACTTTTTCCAGACTCCTTTTAAATTGTTGGGTGTCATCTCATCCCATGAAGCAGCAATATTTTTTACGCATTGCAAGATATTATAACTTTTCCAAAAATCTCTCAGCTCCATGCCATCATTTTCATTAGCCTTTACAGCTTGCGAAAAAGTTCTCCTGAGATAATAGGCCTTAAAAGACGCTATAACTCCTTGATCCATCGGCTGTAACAACGAAGTAGTGTTGGGAGGCAGGAACAAAACTTTGATTTGAGAATCGATATCGGCAATACGCACAGGGTGGCCGGGAGCATTGTCCAAAATAAGTAAAGCTTTATAAGCCAAATTATTGTTTAAACAGTACTGTTTCACTTCAGGTATAAAATGCTTAGTAAACCATTCTTCAAAAAGTATTGATGTTACCCATGCCTTTGGATTAGCCTTCCATATAACTGGGAGAGTACTCTTGACGTAATTTTTAAGAGCTCGAGGATTTTCAGACCTATAAACCAAAAGGGGTTTTAATTTAAGATCACCTTCAACATTCGAACCCAATAACAACGTCAAACGGTCTTTAGCCGCTTTAAACCCAGGCATCGACTTTTCTTCCTGCGATATAAAAGTACGAGAAGGCATTTTTTTCCAAATAAACCAGTTTCGTCCACGTTAAAAATTTGTTTAGGCGAATAGTCTCCACTTTCGATAATTTCCTTTAATATTCCAGGAAAACTCTGAGCAGCCACATGATCGGCACTAGCAGCTTCTCCTTGCACTCGAATGTTATGTAACGAATATCTCGTTTTAAAGCGCATGAACCATCCGCGACTGGCAGAAAAACATTTTGTTTCTTCAGTATTATTCTCGCCACGTTTATTTTGCAGTGTGTTGATGATACTCAGCGCCTTATTTTGTATAAAAGCCAAACTTAGTGGAACCCGTCGCTGAGTTTGATCTTGAATCCAAGTGTACAAGAGTTTTTCCATTTCAGAAATTGAAGCATTCCTTTTTCGTATAATAGTGCTGTTTGAAGAGATGGAAGGTAGAGCTGTTAAGAGTTTTTCTTTGTCTTTCAATATTGTTTGCACCGTCGTGCGTGATAAATTAAGTTCTCGTCCAATAGATGAAGTCGAACAACCGCGATCTTTGAGTTTTAAAATCTTAGATTTAACCTCCATTGTAATTGTCTTTCTTACTCTCTTCTTCACTTCACTATTATTGTCTTGTTTAGGTGGCATAGTTTAAAATTCACTTAAATATGTATTTAAAAACAAAAACTGTCAAAGATGCAAAAAAAACTAATGCATTACGTCTTGATTGTCCGTTGTTCCTGAAGTAACTAAACAAAATCAGCAGCATGTGCGGGGTATCCCCATACGCCGACACCGCGCCCCAACGGCCCCACGATCATTGACATCGCGACAAGTGAATTCTCCTATGCCGGAAATCGAAACAAATGACGTATGCTTGAGGAATAGTGTCAAAACATTGTTCGAGTTAACTTGAAACGACGTAAATCGAAACGCCTGTATATGTATATATATATATATATATATATATATATATATATATATATATATATATATATATATATATATATATATATATATATATGAATATATAAAGAGTGGTCCAACCAAAACGCACGATGTTAATTGTAATTAAAACAAAAAGTTTTCGGAGAATTATGTTAATATTTTTTATTACAATAGAAGGATCTACGACAATTATGTGTAAAACAAAATATTGCTCAATGCTCACCACGGCTACGGCAGCAAACTTCTATCCGATGGTCCACATTTTCAATGACTCTTGAATTGTTCTTGGCTTATTGACGTACACTTCTTCTTTTAAATATTCCCAGAGAAAGAAATTCAACGGTGTCAAATTACATGATCGTGGTGGTTGATCAACATTGCCACAACAAGAGATAACACGGCCATTGAATTACTCGCGCAAAAGAGCCATTGTTTCGTTGGCTATATGGCAAGTGCCACCATGCTGTTAGAACCACATATCTTCCAGGTCTATAATTTCAATTTCTGGCCTAAAGGAAATCGTTATAATCTCGCAATAGCGAACACCCTTCGCAGTAACTGCTTGGCCGTCCTCAGTTTCGAAGACCACCAGCCCATAAACCACACCAAACAGTCACTCATTGTGGATGCATCGGCTTTTCAACAATCACTTGTAGATTTTCATTTGCCCAAATGCAGCAATTCTGCTTGTTAACGAATCCGTCTGTTCAACCAACCATTCGGCGTATAGCCGACGCTTGAAATGGTCAGAAGGCTTCAGCTCTTAGTCAATTGAACATTGTAAGAGTGAAAATTCAAATTTTTATTGAAAATTCGCATCAGTGATGATCGTGAGATGTTCAATTGTTGAGCACAACGATGAGTCGGGGTTGACTCATCTGATTCTGCCACTATCGCGAACAACAGCAATATTTTCCGCAGAATGAACTGGGTGAGCATGCACAGATGATTTCAGATTTCTCCCGATTGTGGACACATTTGGTCAATTATGCTGCCCAAAAAAATCACGAAGTGCACGAAATGCATTTTGATTTGAACATCCATTTTCGTAAAAAGCTTCAACAACTTTAACTTTGATACACTGAAACACAGATATGTCACATTAACTTGGGCAAAAACCTTGACGTTAAGGTGTGACTCACAATTAACATCGTATATTATGGTATATATATATATATATATATATATATATATATATATATATATATATATATATCTATATATATATATATATATATATATATATATATATATATATATATATATATATATATATATATATATATATAGTTACATGTACAAATAATTCTGTGAGCTACTGTCGCAATTGTTTTCACAACCATTAAGAACATCAACAAAATGAATTTACTCGAAACCACGAGAACCCACCAAGCATCAACATCTGAAAGTGAGTCACTGCTCCATTCATTCACGCTGCTCGAAAGTTCCCGCTAATTCGCCAATGTACGAGAACTGGGTTGAATGACTACAGACCCTATATAAAGGCGAGCTGAACAAATGGAGGAAAAATCATTCATTCAACCGCGATAAAAACTGCGATAGTGTGTGGAAAGCGTATTGAAAAGCGATCAAGTAAAAGTGAGGTGATTTTGAGAAGACAATTGCGATAGAAATTTATGGACAAGTGGAAGGTAGAATTTTAAGAGTGAAAATTAAAGTTGTGAAATTGTTAGTGAAGTGATTGTGCATTTTTAACGAATTAAATAAACTCTTTTAATTTAATTTAAAAGACATTACGTTTTCACTTTCCCGGAACATTAAATTATTGGCCGTGAATCCATAACACGCGACAGTGGTGTCGAGAAGTGAGAAAGATA
Organism: Odontomyia ornata; assembly: GCA_963969285.1. Taxonomy (NCBI): domain Eukaryota; kingdom Metazoa; phylum Arthropoda; class Insecta; order Diptera; family Stratiomyidae; genus Odontomyia; species Odontomyia ornata. The sequence continues at coordinate 137,725,640 of OZ017741.1, read as the reverse complement.
ATTTTGAAAGTGAAAAACGTTTAAACATAAACAAAAAAAAAAGAAAAATGCACAATAGTGAAATCTAACGTGGAAACTGGTGGAAAAATAAATGAAAGCCGAAATAATAAAAATAAATAAAAACCACGAAGCTAACATTTCAAACTAAATGAATTTACCTTGGCGGAGCTTAAGTTAGACGCAAAAACGCCAAAATCAAAGGAACCAGAAGATGCACTGATGCAAATGTTAAAGCTGATGCAGCAAGAGCAGCGACAACAGTCATCCAATTTAACTATGAAGCTAGATGAACAGTCTGCGAAGTTAAATGAACAATCAGCGAAGTTAAATGATCAATCAGCGAAGTTAAATGAATAATCAGCGAAGTTAAATCAACAATCAGTGAAGCTGGACCAACAAGCGATCGAAATCAAGGAAGTGCAAAAACAGTCAACCGAAATAAAAGTGGAGCTTGGTAGCCTGAACAATCAAATTAAATGCGTCGAGGAAAAGGTTTACCAGATCGAGGAGAAAGTCAGCCAGGTTGAGGAGAAAATCAACTATGAGATCAGCCAAGTCGAAGAGAGAATGAACCATGAGATGAAAAAAGTGAAAAAAGAATTAGAAGCAGCAAAGGCAGTAGTAACCACCTCACCAGCCCCGCTTGTAACCGCAGCTCAAAGCACATCCAGAAATGTGCAAGCACCAATATTCGATGCGCAAACGGTCTGGAGTGTTTACAAAATCCAGTTTGAAGCCGCCGCTAGGATAAATCAGTGGAATGAGCAGGAACGAGTAACTGCATTTATTCTTGCTCTCAGAGGCCCAGCTGCCGAGCTCTTGCAGACTATCCCCGTTGATTTACACTTAAACCCGGCTGCTATATTGAATGCGCTCGACATGCGTTATGAAGGCGCCCATCTGAAGCAAATTTTTCGGGCACAGCTACGGAATTGGATGCAGAAGTCTGGCGAAACCTTACAGCAGCTAGCCCAAGACATTGAGCGACTGGCACTTTTGGCTTACCCAGCGTACAACCCAGAACATCGAGATGATGCAGCAACAGAAGCATTCATCAGCGCCTTAGAAGACCAGGAATTGCAACAAGCTGTGCGTTTAGCTCAAAAGCAAACAGTCAAGAACGCATTGGCTTATAGCCTGAACTTTGAGGCAGTGAAAAATGTGACTCGTACTACTGCCCGGGCTCACAAGGTAGTGGCAGACGAGTGCAGGTGTGAGCGCGTAGAAAATGAGCAAGAGCCGCACGTAAATGGTGCGCCTAGATGCTGGGATTGCGGTGAGAAGGGGCACCTGCAAAGAGACTGCAAGAAGCGAAGAAAACGGAGCTATTGTCCAGAATGGTGGAGATCCAGACCATGTCAGGAGCCTAGAATAGAACCCCATCAAACTGAAAGGGCCAACTTCATGCGACAGACGTCGGCTAGGAGGATCGACATCCCCCGCACCCCATCATCGTGTCAAGGCAACATCGTGGAGAACCAGACTTATGCCTTCCTGGTCAAGTTGATGAAGAACATTGCACCATAACAAACGACACTGGTGCAACCCAATCGACGATCCGACCAGACCTGGTGAGGCCCCAACTAATTCACAAGGACAGAGTTCATGGCAATGCTGACACCATTTCTCGTCATCCATGTCCAGCTAACTGCAAGCATTGCCAACGGGTTAAGGAAACGCAGCCGACCGTTGATCTGCGATTGATAACGACCGGAATTCGATGAAGGTTGGTCACCGGAGGAGATTCGAAATGCCCAGTTAGCCGATGAAGACATCGCACCATTGCTCGTATGGAAGGAGACAACTGGGCGACCTGAGTGGAAAGACGTTTCAATGCATGGCGCAACCCTGAAAAGCTATTGGGCACAATGGAACTCCCTTCAGGTGGAGGGTGGCGTCCTCAAGCGGAAATGGGAAACGGCAGATGGCAGCTCCTATAGGATGCAAACTATACTACCCAAAAGCCAAATCCACGATGTGATTAAGAAAATGCATGAAGAATCCTCGGGAGGACAAGACCTTAGCGAAACCGCGGGAAAGGTTCTACTGGCTCCACGCTCGAGAAGACGTAGAGGACTGGTGTCGCAGATGCACAATTTGCGCTTCCGTCAAAGGCCCAAAGCGACAACTGAGAGGACAAATGCAAACTTATAACTTGAGGGCAGGTAGTAATCTTCTCGATTACTACCTGCTAGTAGCCCCTCTTGAGATCGAGTGTAGAAAACCATTTTGCGTCGGCCAAAGTGTCCATGATGTAATCGATGCGTGGGAGCGGGTAACTATCCTTCTTAGTGACGTCGTTAAGCTGCCTATAGTCGACACAGAAACGAGTGCTACTATCCTTTTTCTTTACTAGAACTACAGGCGCGGCCCATGGACTGACAGAAGGCTCAATAACGCCTTGTTTTTCCATGCCCGAGATCAGTGCGCTTACTTCTCCTTGTTTGGCTATAGGGAGACGTCTTGGTGCTTGTCGAATCAGCTTGGCTCCCTGTGTATCTATGACGTGAGTTACCAGACTCGTTCGGCCTTGGTCGTCCGGGCTTGTTGAGAAGATGTCACTGTACTTGGTGACCAGATCAGAGGCTCGTTTGAATAGCTGCACTGGCAATTTGACCTGCTTCAATATTGCAGACGTGGATTCCCGGGTTTTGTCTGTGTCTTGCCTCCTTTTTCAATGATGGTTGTGAGTAGCTTCCAAAGAGGTGATGGTGGAAATAGGCTGGCAGCTGCCGATGACTTCTCCCGCTTTGATGCTCGTGGTTGAGTCTGCGGTGTTAAGGACTCTAACCGGCACGTATACGTTCCTTACAGATCTTACAAGGCTTTGTCCGACAATCAAACTGCGCAATGCCGACGTCTTCGTTGGCGCTATCAGATAAGATCGCTGGTCTCCAGAATCACCATCAAACTTGGCCCATACAATGCTTTCAGAAGAATTCGGTACATCAGTGTCGGCACATACTACTACATTCATCTTGGGGATTTGGACGCTGGGATCCTCCATCAATACTTCGACATTCTGCCATTTCAATACCCGTTTGCCCAAACCCAACGTGATTCCGTGTGGTTGCAGAAAATCCATTCCGAGAATGCAGTCATCCATAATGTTCGCGACCAGAAAATTATGTCGGAACGCAAGGTCTCCCAACTGTATCTGGAGGTTGACCTCTCCATGAACAGGTGCAGTTTCTGTCCGTAGTGAGAAAATTCTGCCCTTGTGAAGTTGTTGCTGTCTAACTAGGTCTGGTCGGATAATCGATCGGGTTGCACCAGTGTCGATTGTTATGGTGCAGTGTTCTCCGTCAACTTGACCCGGAAGGCATAAGTCCGCTTCTCCACGATGTAGTCTTGAAACTGTGATGGTAGTGCCTCACGAAGTTGACCCCGTCACATAGGAGTGCTTCCATTCTGGGCTCCTGACTCGGCCTGGATCTCCTCCACCCTGGACAATAGCTCAATTTTCTTCGCTTCTTGCAATCTCCTTGCAAGTGCCCCTTCTCTCTGCAGTTCCAGCATCTAGGCGTACCATTTACGTGCGGTTCTCGCTCAATTTCGACGTGCTCACACCTGCACCAGTCTGCCACTATCTCGCGAACCTGGGCAGTGGTACGAGTCACATTTTTCGCTGCCTCAAAGTTCAGATTGTAAGTCAATGCGTCCTTAACCGTTTGCTTTTGAGCTAAACGCACGGCGTGTTGCAATTCCTGGTCTTTGAATGCGGTGATGAATGCTTCTGTTGCTGCGTCATCTCGATGTTCTGGGTAAGCCAAAAGTGCCAGTCGCTCAATGTCTTGGGCTAGCTGCTGTAAGGTTTCGCCAGACTTCTGCATCCGATTCCGTAGCTGTGACCGATAAATCCGCTTCAGGTGATTGGCTCCATAACGCATGTCGAGCGCATTCATAATAGCAGCCGGGTTTGAGTGCAATTCAACGGGAATCGTCTGCAAAAGCTCAGCAGCTGGGCCTCTCAGAGCAAGAATTAATGCAGTTGCTCGTTCCTGCGCATTCCAGTGATTTATTCTGGTGGCGGCTTCAAACTGGATTTCGTAAATGCTCCAGACCGTTTGCCCGTCGAATATTGGTACTTGCACATTTCTAGATGAGCTTTGCTCTGTGGTTGTAAGCGGGACTGGTGAGGTGGTCACTACTGCCTCTGCTGCTTCCAATTCCTTTTTCATGTTTTCCATATCATGGTTGATTCTCTCCTCGACCTGGCTGACCTTTTCCTCGACCTGGTAAACCTTTTCCTCGATCTTGCTGACCTTTTCCTCGGCCTGGTAAACCTTTTCCTCGACCTGGTCAACCTTTTCTTCGACGCTTTCAATTTGTTTGTTCAGATAACCGAGCTCCGCTTTTATTTCGGTTGACTGTATCGCCAGCTTCTGTGCGATGTCTGCCTTGATTTTGGTCGCTTGTTGGTCCAGCTTCGCTGATTGTTCATTTAGCTTCACTGATTGTTCATCTAGCTTCACAGTTAGACTAGATGACTGTTCATTTAGCTTCGCTGATTGTTCATTTAGCTTCGCTGATTGTTCATTTAGCTTCACAGTTAAACTAGAAGACTGTGTTCGCTGCTCTTGCTACATCAGCATTAACATTTGCATTATCGCATTTTCTGGCTCCTTTGATTTTGGCGTTTCTGCGTCTCCCTTAAGCTCCGCCATGGTAAATTCATTTATTTTCAAATGTTAGCATAGTGGTTATATTTATTATTTCATCTTTTATTTATTTTTCCACCAGTTTCCACGTTACATTTCACTATTGTGCATTTTTCTTTTTTTTTATGTTTCAACGTTTTTCACTTTCAAAATTTTCTTTCTCACTTCTCGACACCACTGTCGCGTGTTATGGTTAGCGGCCAATAATTTTAATGTTCCGGGAAAGTGAAAGCGCAATGTCTTTTAGTTTAAGTTAAAAGAGTTTATTTAATCACAAAAAAATGCACAATCACTTATTTAACTATTTCACAATTTGTCTAACACTTGTCCATAAATTTCTTATCACAATTGTCTTTTAAAATCACTTCACTATTACTTGATCGCTTTTCAATTCACACTCCACACACTATCGCCGTTTTTACTATCGTGGTTGAATGAATGATCCCCCCATTCCTTCAGCTCGCCTTTATATAGGGTCTCCATCCGTTCAATGCATTTCTCGTACATTGGCGAATGTTCTGCGGAGAGGTATCTGGTATATTCGAGCAGATGAATGGAGCAGTGACCCACTTCCAAATGTTGATCATGCTTGGTGGGTTCTCGTGGTTTTGAGTAAATTCATTTTGTTGATGTTCTTAATGGTTATGAAAACAATTGCGACAGTAGCTCGCAGAATTATTTGTGCATGTAACAATATATATATATATATATATATATATATATATATATATATATATATATATATATATATATATATATATATGTATATATATATGTATATATATATATATATATATATATATATATATATGTATATATAGATATATATATATATATATATATATATATATATATATATATATATATATATATATATATATATATATATATATATATATATATATATATATATATATATATATATATATATATATATATATATATATATATATATATCTATATAATACAAGGTGTGTTCCAAAATAAACGAGACCTTTGTCTGGCCCGACTTTGTGCGACGCCATCTGTGAATAAGATGTATGCGTGACATCCTTCCTTGACTTCCAATGAAAGTTTGGTGACATTTGGTTCAGCGGAAGTGAAGTTATTGCGTCTAAAGTGACAGTTTGTTTATCTCATCGGTACAAAAATGAGTTTTGAACAAAGAGCTAATATCAAATCTTGTTTTAAAATCGGTAACACGTTCACCGAAACAATTGTATTGATGAAAAAAGTTTAAAGCGATGATTGCCCATCTCATGCCAGAGTTTATGAGTGGCTTACACGTTTCAGAGATGGTCGTGAGGATATAAACGACGATGAATATGCGGGCCGCCCAACATCGGTGATCACCGAAAACTCCATCGAAATTGTGCGTGAATTTATCAAAAATGAGCTGATATCATAGTTGAAATTCATGGAATCAGAGTTGAATATCTCCAAAATATCGATTTATCGCATTTTAAACAATCATTTGGGCTTACAAAAGGTCTGTGCACGTTTTGTTCCGCAGAAGTTAACTGATGACGAAAAATTGCTCAGAATTCGATATTCGAAAGACATCATTAAAGAGGCGAGAAAAGACGAGAAATTCATTCACAACATTGTAAATGGTGATGAAATGTGGTGCCAAAAGGAAGGCCCAGACGATCCACCCAAAAAATTGCGTTTGGAGAAGTCAAAAATCAAGTCAATGCTTATTTGTTTTTACGATTCCAAGGGAATTGTCCACAAGGAGCTCCTTCCAACGGGCCAAACCGTCAATAAAATGTTCTATCTTGGCATTTTGAAGCGTTTGTTGCATCGTATTCGTCGAGTTCGGCCTGAATACCGTGAAGGAGTAGCTGGCGCTTATTGCATGATAATGCACCATATCATCGATCCACTCTTGTTACTGATTTTTTGACTAGAAATCGCATGAGGCATCCAATTGACACCAGGCAGAAACCAGTAGCGGCAGAACCTTTATTATTCGCTCCACCTGATCTCCGTACTATGTCTTTATAGAAAACTGAGCTGACCGTAGGGTCAGCTCGTATTTTCAATACACGTTCATTCATATCAAAAACTATCAAAGCCACTGATCACAAGATATAATCTACATAAGCTAAATGACAGCTCGGTCAAATCCCCTTACGAGTACATGTCGTCGCTAAACATACAGTAAGGTCCCTCTCGCAGGCGGACAAACATAGCGACAATATGCAACTGCTTCGGAAAGTGATGAAAGATGCGATTAGAAACACTGGAAAAGGTCTTGGGACACCGACATAAATGAGTGAAATGACTGTTTTGATGGAGAATATCAAGAGATTTAACAAAAGGAACCCGGGACACGAACGATACTCCAAAAACCGACTCTGACAAAAAAGGAACAATACTCTACTCTCGAACAACAAGCATAACTTATATGCTGATTGAAGAAACGACGGACTATTTACAGAAAGAAAGAACAAATTAATGAATATATGGCGCTCATTGAAATTATAATAGTGTATGCCTCAATCAAACAGTTTCGGGAAGGTTACACATTACCCATAAGCCACTCTGCAAAGATGTGCAAGGTGCAATATTAGGCAGCCATATTGATAGAATGAACATGCAGCCACAATATTTCTAAAAACTTCTCACAGCTCCCGCAAAAATCATCAAAACTGTGAGCCCTCTAGGGGCTAAAGAAGATCTTTTAATTAAAGCACAGATTGCAGCGATTCATGACTTTACATACTATATGTAGAACGTCAGAATAGATGGAGTACCTACAGAACTGCTTAAAACTGGGACAAAATGTCTATTTAAACTTCTTCACCGGTTAATATATAGAATATAGATAGAGATGCAGCTACCAGATGATGGAAGAACATCATATATGCCATATATATTGTGAAAACCAAAGAAGAAGTCTTCTGCTGTGCACATCCTATAGAGAGCTGTTCAAAGTAATTGAACGAAAACTGAAATCCTACTGAGAAAATATAACCGGTTGTTTTCGAAGACGGTAGTCTATAATTAATATCCTCAGTGAAACTGGTGCTGAAAACGCACCAGGAATATAATATCACTGCGCACCAGCTCTTCGTAGACTTCAAGCAACCATACAAAAGTGTCAAGGAAAGTGTCTTGTACAAAACTATGATTGACTACAGTCAGTTGATTAAGCTCAGTCAAAAGATATCTGACTAGAAACTTCCCAATGAATTCAGGCCTAAAGTGTTTACTCTAGAACATAAGGACAGAAAAATGCCAGCTAACGTCGTGGGGACGCCACACTACAATTTCACGCAACTAGTGGTGTATGCCAGTGACGTCCACATTATGTCCAGATCAATTCCAGATGCGAAGGAAGCTTTCATATGACTAAAGCTGGAGACGAAAAATCAGCCTCTCGGTCGAAAAAACAAAAATAAAATTGATGACTTTAAAAAGGAAAAACATGGCAGACAGACAAAACCTGGTCTTGACTACAAGCTGGAAAGGGTGGATAACTTCCCATACTTGGGCGTCCAACTTGATAGAAAAGGCACCGAAAAGTGCAAAATTTTGAAAAACATTTACGCAGCAAACAAAGTCTACTTTCCAGTTCCTCCTATGCAAGGGCCCAGATATGTACACAGGCCCTGGATGTGTTCAAATATAAAGTGCTTTAAGATATATGGTCCCGTAAAGCATGAATCATAGTGGAGACTTCACTAAAATGATGGGTTATATTATCTTTATGATGATCTACCTATATCAGCATGCGTAAAGCTACGCCAACTGCAATGAGCAGAATATGTGGAATGGATGGAAGAGGACTAGCTCTCTAGTCAACATTGAAGGGTAGAGCGGAAATGAAATGCCTAGTCCAGTCCGCGGTGATTGGAGCTAACTTCTACTGGAGGTGAGGGCTTGAGTTAGAGCTTTGCTATAAATAATGATGAAATTCAAGCCTTTTATATTCTCTCAAAGAATGTGTATTAATTATCAAAGCTACTAGCGAACCGAAATATTAAATCTAGGAGGCTCAAAAATTTCTTTTTCAGCTTTTGCCTAAATTTTACAGCGATGCATTGTACTGAGAATTTGATTATAGTCAAAATTGAACTTTATTGGATTTTCAATAAAGTTATGTGTCTGCATTCTCTCTCTCGAAAAATGAACCCATTATTTTTGTGCCTATCTCCATAATGATGAATCGCACAAAAATTTTCTTTTGAATTAAAACTATATTATATGAATTATTTGGTAACACACAGGAATAAATGTGCGCTGACAGTTGTCATGGGTACGGTATACCCTGCAGTCATAGATCTAAATTTGTAGTAACAGACTTAGATCCTCAGGTGGCATCTTGAGCCAGCTAGAGCTCAGCCTTGATGAGATTCTTTTGGGATAGCCACTGTGCATGCTGGGCCACATCTTATAGAAAAACAGATGATACAAGGGGAAAAAACTACAAGGGGAGGTCATTTTTAACCGACTTCCAAAAGAAAGAAGGTTATCAATTCATCGCGTATATTTTTTTTTTTTGCTTTTTTTTGTATGTTCACGCATAACTTTTAAACGGAGATAGATAGAAGAGTCCTGTTTTTGGCAAATGATACGTCTTTCTTCCAGTTAGGTCCCGTTCAAAGGAAAAGAAATTCAAGTAACGGTAAAGGACTTTTATCCTTAAAACTAAAAAATTTCCGACTTTCACCCGGATTTTTCAGCATAACTTTTGGGATAGCCACTGTGCATGCTGGGCCACATCTTATAGAAAAACAGATAGATACAAGGGGAAAAAACTACAAGGGGAGGTCATTTTTAACCGACTTCCAAAAGAAAGAAGGTTATCAATTCATCGCGTATATTTTTTTTTGCTTTTTTTTTGTATGTTCACGCATAACTTTTAAACGGAGATAGATAGAAGAGTCCTGTTTTTGGCAAATGATACGTCTTTCTTCCAGTTAGGTCCCGTTCAAAGGAAAAGAAATTCAAGTAACGGTAAAGGACTTTTATCCTTAAAACTTAAAAATTTCCGACTTTCACCCGGATTTTTCAGCATAACTGATCGACGGGTGTAAGGATTTTGATTGCAGTGGTTTCAAATGAAGGATAACACATTGACCTAAAACATATCGGAACAGAATCGTAATCCTTCCAAGGACTCTGTAGATACTAACAGTTCAATATGATGCATTGGTGTCGAGAAATTGAGTTTAAATAATTTTTCGCACGAAAAGTGCCAATTAGTTGCCACTGTTCAAGGATTTGATGGAAATACCGAGTTCTTTGGAGGCGAATGATAAAAATTATCAGTATCCTTAATTTTCTGCATAAACGGTACATTTTATTCAATCATTTCTACCGGAAATAACCAATAAGTTACTTCTAAATGTGTAAAATAGTTAGAGGGAACATTTCAGGATGCTTTTCTCTTCCGAAGTCATCCTTTGC
>OZ017741.1:137610561-137713061 GCA_963969285.1 Odontomyia ornata | reverse complement strand
GTTTTTGCATTCCAGTAAAAAATTATATTTTAATATGCGAGTACATGATGCAATATATTCAAGAAACTGAGTTTTGAAAGGTTTGAAATGAAAAAATTTGCCACTAAAAAGGGTGAAATAAAAAACTTTTAGAAAAAAAAGAAAACCGACTTCAAAATGCCCTAAAAAGGATGAAATAAATTTTATGGAAGCGGTGCCAAATCAATTTCCCCATTTGAACATAAATACTTCCAACATCTTCACCATCACAAAAGAGTGGGGAAAATATGATATGGCACCGCTTCCATAAAATTTATTTCATCCTTTTTAGGGTATTTTGAAGTCGGTTCTCTTTTTTTTCTAAAAGTTTTTTTAGAAATGAAAAACAAATTCTTAATACTCCATGGCCGGGTTTGTTAAAAATATTGAAAAATCTAAACGATTGAGAGCAAATAAATACAGCCCCAAATTTTACAAAATGAATCGAAATAATCAATAAATACCGATGTATCAAAATACAAATCGAAAAAAAACCAAAATTGAAAGCAAACAGAAAGTAATGCGTCGACGGGAATCAATATATTTATAGAAATTTTAAAGATAAAATTGAAAAAAGATAATATTTGCATATAAAGTCTACTTCCCCTATTTCTCTTTTAAGAGCGCTCGTCAACGGAAAAAGGGTGGAGTTGCTGTAATTTGCTTGATATTTAAATTTATTAATAAAACTAAAACACACAGCAACGGTCTGTAAGTTGCTTCCATTATAATACACTGTTGTAGTAACTCTCCAAAGAAATGTTTTTCAATGTGGGCTATTGATCTTTTTCAAAAATTAATACTCTTGTTAAAAGTGACCACTCTTAGTACTTGAGATAATGCTTGTGCTTGCACCCGTATCTTACTGACAAACGCTTAGTGATTACGCAACCACACTTAAATTGCTTGTTTGTCACACCGTAAATTGTTATCAATTGATAATTTGAAATGATTTTCTTCTATTAGTTCCGTACAATATTTCATGAAGGAAATCTAAACCGACTTCTCATCGGTTTGAGACTCTTAAAGCGCATCAACGAACTGTGACTCTTAAGGTCTAAACGTTCAGGCGCTTGCAGTTTACTCCAATGTGACTGTTTGTTGGCTAGCCAGTTCCAAGAGGAATTTCGGTCGTGGGTGTTGACGCGAAAAAACTACCCTCGAATACAATTTTCTAGCCACCAATTCAAATTGCCCGTTTAAAAGCATCCCAAATTTTTTCCAAACGAAAAATTAAGACTTTACTCTGTCAGACATGCGGTACTTTATACTAGCTACGATATCATGAACTGAAAGTACTGAACCGATTAGTCGCAGATTACATTGAGCCCCGCCCACTCGACGAGAAACTCACCTTCCGTTTCCGTTGAAAATCTCTAACTACTGGAAAGAAAGAGAAGGGCTAGTTCTAGCAATTCATTATTTTGTATTCTGTTCATTTTCAAGTAACTAATAATTATGTAATAAATTAGCAAAAAATATATAATAAGGTATCAGACATAAAAAAAGTTTAAGTATTACATATGTACCTAATAATGCCGGCTCACAATATTTCTCGTTTTTATAGTTATCAATCAAATGTACCGTTATTGTTGAAATGGTATGAAAAGATATACTAATTATAATAAAATTACAACTTCCGTTCCTGGATATTGTACTGTTTTCTCGATGCGTTCTTAGTGTAGTTTTATTTTATTAAATATTTTTTTAATAATAATGTATTTTCAAGATATTGTCCTAGCATTTCTATTAATTTAAAATATATTTTTGGCTTTCGTCAAGTTATCAACTTATGCAGTACAGAGAGCTGACGACAGTCCAAGTATTTAACCGGAAACATTAAATAATGGGTGCGAGAAAACAAATTCCTGAGACTCTGAGAAACGCAGGGTTAGGATCGGTTGCGTAAAGGTCTGTATATAAGGGTTGAAATATTGGCAGAGAGGCAAAAGAACTCACCATACACTATCAATTATGAAGTCATCAAGTCTACAGAAATTAAAACAATAAATAACATAATCTTTGTAGTGCAGACTGTCACACATTTTATGTACAATGATCGAATTAATAAATTGCTCTGACACTGTAAATATAAAGTCTTGAAAATTCAAATTGATTATAACAAATCAGAGGGAAACAATGTTATTCAACATAATAAAATGTCTGAAGATAGAATCGTTTCAAGACAGAAAAAGAAGTCTTTATTTTTCAACACCCAGACGCAGTATCCTTTTCATCTAGCAAATTGCTGACACGACAACTGAGAGAATCATTTAATGAAAAAACGAGATGTTAGCAGGGAAAATAAATGGACGATTCAAAATTAAAAGGAAGAGCTTTATATAAACTATTTTTTACAAGTCTTTGATTTTTTTGGCGGGTCGAATGACGAAGCGATGCGACGGCAAGGGGACGATTCTCGTAGTTGCAATATACTACTATAGAGTGCAAATAAGATTAAACGAGAATAGCAAATGTTTAACATAATCACTGAGATTTCGCGATCCCACGAATATAATGGCACTTCGACGATTAGGGGGCAATACTTGTAGTTGCAATATAATATTATATTGCGGAAAACAAATTAAACGACAATAGCAAATATTTAATCATGGAGATTCCGCAATGCCAATCACCACCAACAACATGGCGTGGGGCGTACCGACAAATCACAGCAACTTCTACATTAACTCCCGTAGGGAATGCCAACTTAGCATCTGGTTTGTTATTTCTGACATTCGAAATACAGGGTCTTTATAATAAGTAACCGGACTGAGCCTGCCCCGCGCCGTCAAAGCGTCTGCTAACCGGTGTCTGGTGCTGTAGTGGTGGTGGGGGTCTAGGTAAAAGGAACCGGGCTGCAGCAGTTGCCTCCAAGCACTTGAAGAGATAGCATCGAGCGAGAGCGGAGTACGTGTTCAGTTACGTCGTCGGAGTGAAAACAGAGCGTACGATCGAGCAACCGAACCAGAGTTTTTTAACCACGTTATTACAGGAGACGAGACGTGGGTTTTCGAATACGATCCTGAGACGAAGCGGCAGAGTTCGGAGTGGTACACACCGGCGTCCCCAAGACCGAAAAAAGCGCGCATGAGCAAATCGAAGGTGAAGTCGATGCTCATTGCTCTCTTTGACGTGAAAGGCATTGTTCACAAAGAATTTGTGCCACCTGGCCAAACTGTAAACGGCCAGTACTACAGAGAGGTGCTCCGTCGGCTAACCGCCCGGGTTCGCCGAGTCTGTCCGGAGATTGCCGATTCGTGGATCCTCCATCACGACAATGCTCCGTCGCACACCTGCCTGCTCGTCACCGAGCAGTTGGCCAAACAATCAAGAGCAACATTGCCACAGCCTCCTTACAGCCCGAATATGGCACCAGTGGACTTCTTTCTGTTCCCCAAGATCAAGAGACACTTTAAGGGGACGCGGTTCGGGACTCTGGAAAACGCTCAACGTGCTACAGCGAGGGCTTAGACAGCATCGAGGTTGCCGACTTCCAGGGAGCGTTTGGGGATTGGGAAATCCGGTATCAGCGTGTTATCGACCCCAATGGGAACTACTTTGAAGATTTCTAAAGAAAAATTGTACATATTTCGCCAATAAAAAAATTCCTGAGGTTAGTCCGGTTACCTATTATATAGACCCTGTATTACGCGTGTTTGTACAATTCTTTTTTCCAGCGACTCTGCATAATTATTTTATTAGAATACAATTTTCCATTGTTTGCCCCAGTACTTACCAATAATTCTAAAAACTTTTATAAGATATTTTTACATTTAATTTGACTCATGTAATGCTCTAAAATTAAGTTCGTGGCTTCTCTTCCATAACTCACTCCGCGATTCTAATCACAAAAAGAGTGGAAATATCTTGTACAAAAATATAAATTGTATATTCAAATTCAACGAAAATAATGTACGCACACTTCAGCGGAACTTTATCAATGAAAACTTTGAGATTTATCCTCTGATTAATTTATGAAATAATAAAGTGAAGCAGTGTTGTAAATTTTTCTTTCAATTCTTTGTTGTCGTGATGATCGGCGCTAAAAGGGATGGGGTAGATGTCTAAGGACGAGGTATTTTCATAATTAAATTATACCTATGCAAGCGGTCTTACGTCCGCAGATATTTTAGCTAGAAAATAATATGGTCAACTACGCTGTGATTACTAAATCCGCGGCAAGATTGCGGATGAAATTGATTATCTTTAACTTGTTGCGAAACACAGCAAAAGAAATGAGCTCATTGAATGCTTAATCAAGAGTTGAGTTTGTTTAACATTTTGTTTTCTTTATATACCTTAAAACTAAAGTTACGATTCGCTTATTTACTAAAATTACTTTCCCATGACTTTAAATGATTACTCAATTTAATTATCAAGTGTGCCCTAACTAAAATGAAACCATAGCTTTGGTCTCACACTTTAGTCATCATTTGGAATTACGAATGCCCCATATTCGATCGTTCATATCAATGCCGCTGCGTGCAAATTACGCGCATCAAATGACTTTATTATTTGTTACTCATAATGACTTATCATACTGTACTCGTAATCATATGTACATTTGTACAAACATACATACGATAATCGCGTGCTTCATTTGTTATCGTTGAACTTTATGAGCTGGAATGTGATCTCTTTCATTTGTGCGTACATCCATAGCAAGGTGGCTGGAAGAAATTAATACTGCGAATGCAATTTTACATATCTTTCATATGGTGCATATGTAATCGAATATAAATGCATGGAAAGTAATGTAATGTTTATATTAATACTATAGGTGAGATGCAATATAAGTTGATGTGAATTAAGATTATTTTCTTTTTTTGTTTTTTAGATTATTATGAGTATGTATTACACCTTCAATCTTTTTTGATGAGTCTTATATATGTATTAGATTAAATGCTGTATATATATTAAGACGAATCATAATAAATCTCCAAATAAATGTTCCTCCAACTTTTCCAGAAAAACGCAAATATTGTAAATTTAATGCTAAACAAATATATATTTCGGAGGTAAGAGTTCCTCCTTCTTCAGTGGTTTTTTGTTATGGTTTAATTCCAAATAGTATCCGCTTTTTATATCCCTTACATTAATTACATTTTACCTATTTTTGTCTTTGAGACCTATCAATTAACCTATATCCTTAGTTACATTTTATTATCCCTGCTTAAGAGGTATCATTTATTGCTTTTCCCTCATTTATTGCTTTTCCCTGCTAACTAGCCAGACTGATTTCAAAACATCAAAGAAGCGATTAAGATGTTTCTACAAATTGGCAACTCTTTGCATGTCAGAGACCTATTTTACTTTCAGAGGAAGATATTTCAAGCAAAAATCCGGCGTGGCAATGGGGAACCCATTGTCCCCCCTCTTGAGTGAAGTTTTTATGGGATGGGTAGAACAAAGAATAGCTGAAGAGGGCGTCTTCCCAAGAATGTGGATCCGTTATGTTGACGACGTTCTCGCGATAGTGAAGAGGGATAAAATTGAAGAGACATTAAAGAAAATGAATGAAATACATAAAAATATCACCTTCACAATAGAAGTGGAGAATAACAACGAAATACCTTTTCTAGACATTAAAATAATAAGAAGTAATAATGTTTTAGAGTTTGATATTTTCAGGAAACCCACGAATACACAGAGGACGATACCAGCCACATCACACCACTCGTACCAAACAAAGATGGCAACGTTCAACAGTTGGATATACCGAATGCTGACGACTCCGTTAACGAAACAGCGATATGAGCGAGAGAAGACGTTTATTTTGAGGACAGCGAAGATGAACGGATACAAGGAAAGCGAAATCTTGTCAATACAAAGGAGAATGGAAACAAGAATAAAAGCGGCATCGCTAACCACTCTCCATGAACAAAACCGGAACCTGGAACAAAATCAAAGAGCAGCAATAACGTATTCAAAGATCTTTGGGAAGATCGGGAAAATCCTGAAGAAAGTCGACATAACAGCGATACCCACGAGCCGGAAATTCAAAATAGGATCCAGACTAGGCACACCGAAGGATAGGAAGCAAAAGGATGAAAAATGTGGCATATATAAAATTACCTGCCAGACATGCCAGATATCGTACATCGGACAAACTAAGCGATCAGTCAAAACAAGGTTCAGCGAGCATATCAAGGAAGCAGAGAAGCTAAAGTCAAGGAAAGCACCTGGTGATACAGCTAAGTCCGCCGTCGCCAAGCATATTGTAGAAACTAATCACGCAATCAATTGGGATGATCTAGAAGTAATACAAGACGTGAGCAACAATCGGAAATTGGACGCATATGAGAGCCTTTGGATTATTCGACAACCGGAAAACGCACGGCTCAATGAAGATGTGGGCAACGGTTACTCAAGGATACTAGATCTAATTAAATCTAAATAATATTTAAAATATAATAAACGAATTATAATAGCAGGGAAAAGCAATAAATGAGGGAAAAGCAATAAATGATACCTCTTAAGCAGGGATAATAAAATGTAACTAAGGATATAGGTTAATTGATAGGTCTCAAAGACAAAAATAGGTAAAATGTAATTAATGTAAGGGATATAAAAAGCGGATACTATTTGGAATTAAACCATAACAAAAAAACACTGAAGAAGGAGGAACTCTTACCTCCGAAATATATATTTGTTTAGCATTAAATTTACAATATTTGCGTTTTTCTGGAAAAGTTGGAGAAACATTTATTTGGAGATTTTTTAAATGGCGCAAAAAAACCGAGATAACGAAGAATTACGAATCATAATATTAATTTTACTTATTGACTATGTTTTTTCAAAAAAATTGAAAAATTATTCATGTTCGTATAATTTTATATTATTTTTGTGCACAAATTTATGAATTCCGTCTATATCTATTAAAATATTACTATCTATTACGTTTAGTACATTGTAAGGGCCTTTTAATGTTTTTTGCGATTTTCATTTTTCAATAGAATCATATCTACCATTTTTATGTTCAAAGGATTTACATACTTTTGTTCATTTACTCGTTTTAATTTGACATTTTTAATCATTTCTCGTGCTTTCAGTAGAGACGTTCTCAATTTAACTTTTAGTTCATTTGCATAACCTTCCAAATTATAAATTTTGTTTTGATCTTCAACTATTTTGTTAGGAAAGCATGTACGTTTTCCGAATATTTATTCATATGGTGTATAATTTGTATCTATGGGTGGAGTAGTATTGTATGCAAAGGTATAATATGGTACCCATTTATCCCATTCATAATCATCAGCGAAAGAATACATGTATTCATTAAGGACTCGATGATTACGTTCGACAGTGCCTAGAGTCTGGTGATGGTACGGAGTGGAAAAAATCTGCTCTATTTTCAACAATTTGCATATTTCTGACATTAGCTTATTTTTAAACGCAGTCCCTAAATCTGTCTTTAATCTATTACAATGTCCAAACTTTAAAATAAATTCTTTAACTATTCCTAATGCTACAGTATGTGCTTCTTTATTTTCTATGGGGAATGCAACCACGAATCTTGTCAATTCACACAGTTAATATGTATCTGTAATCGTTTGAGAAGTGAAGTGTACCTACAGTATCTACTTCACTTGTTTGAAAACTTGTAGTTGGTGTGTCTGTTTTTACCATTTTTTTCGGTAGTGTGCCTAACTTGCTTACTTATGCGGCAAGCTTTGCAATTGTTGACATAACATTTTTCCATTTTACTCATACGTTTCCAACAAAATCTTTGTTTTAATTTCAATAAAGTCTTTCGAACACCGAAATGTCCACCATGTGGTATATTGTGATAGTCTTCCATTAACCTCATTTGTTCATCTTTATTAGTTATGATTTTTGGCGACTTTTAAATTAATATTCTTAAGTTTGAACGCATATTGTTCATTTTTATCCATAGATTTAAATATTTCATCATCTTCTGATAATGAGAGTTAGCTTGTGTTTTCATTCTCGACGAATTTCAACAGCTTTTAGATAAGTTTCTAGAGACAAATTTACCTATTGCGGAGAGTATCACATATATATATATATATATATATATATATATATATATATATATATATATATAAATATATATATATATATATATATATATATATATATATATATATATATATATATATATATATATATATATATATAAATATATATCTTTATATATATATATATATATATATATATATATATATATATATATATATATATATATATATATATATATATATATATATATATATATATATATGGGATATAATGAAATTCGTGACCACGCTAGTTGCAAGCTCTAGATTTAACCAAATTTTCAGGAAAGGTATATTGAGTAAATACCTCGGTTAAGTTCGTGAACCAGGTATATCGGCTGGACAAAAACAAAATGGCGGCCATTTTATACAAAAAATCGTGATTTCTGTTCTGACCAAAGTCTAGCTCTGATTTGGATGAAATTTGGTAAAAAGGTTCACTGATGTATGTGATGAATGTCACAATAAAAAATCCAAAGTCAGTACTGCTGAAACAAAATGGTGGCCGCTCGAAGGTCGAAAAACGTGAAAAATTTTGTTGTTGTAATAGTGGTCAAAGCTTTCAACAGATGATAATGATATTCGGCAGTTATAGATAGAAATTATAAGTATCTAAAGAATTACGTAAAAAAACTGGAGGTCAGGTCGCAAAAAACAAAATGGCGGCCTGTTGAAGCTTCAAAATGTCATATATGAAACTTGGTTTTAAGATGGACATTACTTAGATCTACAGACTTTTATATTTTCGTGATCACGCATGTGCAATTTTGGAAATGGCGGCGGTTTAAATATGCAACTTTTTCAGGTTTTCGTGGCCCTCTAGTGGCTACATTTTCCAACGGAATTTGATGAAACTTGAGATTATGGATCTAAGTTCTTGTATTGTGCAAAATTTTTTTTAAATCGAATGAAAAATAAAAAAGTCGAAATTTTAAAACCTAATATTTTTAGCTGCCATTTTCACTAAAATTAGAACAATTTTGCCCTGTCTAGAGTGAAACTTTGGTTTGAAAGAGATATGCCATATTGATTGATGAAGTCCTAGCATACAAAGATTTAAAATAATCCAAAATCAAATGCATGCGGCCCCCAAAGGTCAGAAGGCAAGCGCAATTCGCTTTTTTAATAGCAACTGAAATTATGAATAATTTTCTTGGAAACGTTTTAAATTACTTAACTTGAAAATATTTATAAAGCAGACCATTTTAGGATATTGTTAAAATATTTTTACAATACCCTAAAAGATTATGAAATCGTGACTTGTCTGCGTCACAAGTTTCCTTGCAAACCACATGAGCTAGAATGAGGAAATTTTTTTCGTAGGTCAAAAGTGCTGCCTATTTTAAAGTGTTTAAGGGGTGCCTCCCCATACAGGGGGGCCGACTTAATTTTTTTTTATTTCTGTAGCTATCTAGCAGCCAAGTTTCTTAACAGATTCCAATGAAATTTGAAATTATAAGTTATTAAAGCAAGTTAATTTAATCTGTAAAAAGATATGCAAATCGGATGACAAATGAAAAAGTCGAAAATTTACAGCTTAATATTTTTAGCAGCCGTTTTCAATAAAAATTCAAAATGGTGGCCCCCGATGGTTCAGAAAAGAATTAAAAATATTGTTTTAACTTTTATGGAAATCCTTTGAAATTATCCATTTGAGCTATTTAAGCCGACAAGTTATCACCTTTGTGTGGTAACCACTGTGAAATGTGAGTAGGACAACACCTGTATTTATATGTTTATAACAATTTATTATCTGCCGATTTCAATATGTGATCCATAAATGGGCAACTCAATTGAATGAGCAAAATATTTGCGCATTTATTAAGGGTCTTTAAATACAAGCGTCGGCAGAGTCTTTTCATGTCAATAAATACCCATGTGGTGTTACAAAAATTGCAGTTAGAAGTTTAGTAGTATGCAAACCAAATTTTTTTCCGAAATCTTACGCTAGATACGAGAAATTTACTTTTCCGGCTGGTGCTGCCAACGGGAATTTTTTTCTTACCAGCTGATATTCATTTTTTGCTCCCCCGTTTTGCGTTTTATCTCCCTTGTCACTCATCAATGCTTAGTTGTATCCAATTGACATTACATTCAGTGAATTTCCCGGTAACCAACCCATTTTGGCCATCTTGATCTCCATCGAACATATATACCATGCAAGGGTATTTCACTTACATTAACTCAACACTGCATTAAGTTCATTTGACAGGGATAACGAAAACCAAATAATGGACGAAAAAGTTGATGTCATCTAATATCGAACACGAGAGCCTCGATATTGCATGTAGATGTAAACTGACTGATGTGTCGGCTGACAGCGCTACGTGAGTGCATGATTCAACGCTATAGAATATTAATGAACAATGCACGCATTGACTTAATTTTTTGGGAATGGCAGATTGCAAGTTCGTTAAAAATGCAAATACCTTCAAGCTATCATTCTTAATTGTCCCAACATTTGTAATGTGAAAATTAGCCTAGTTCGTGCACACAAACAGACAAATTGATGTTAGTTTTTCCATTAAGTGAGACAAGTGATTTAAATTATTTAACTTATTAAAAATTAATGAGTAAACTGGGACTCTATATGCTTCTGAATCGTTGAAATATGGATTTGAAGATGTTAAGATTAATTGAGAAAGAAGAACTAATGCAGATTTACAAAATAATTAAAATTTCGAAAAAATTAAGCATTTAAGATTAAAATATGATAAACTTAATTGAAATCAAATATTAGATTGAACCCGTGCTTCGTAAAATAAGTGCTGAAAGAATTCAAAATGATAGTGAATGGAATAATACTATTGCTCAAATACACAATCAGTGTTTTGCAACAATCGTCGGGACAATCCAGATCCTAGGAGTCTCATGATGAGGCATTAATGGATCCAAAGAAGGAAAGCAAAGATCAAACAATCACTGGACTACAGAAACTGGGTACTTTCTATCTGGTTTCCTACTAGGTGATGGGCGAGTATCAAAATATGCTATTTAACTCACTATTCCCAGCAGGCAATACTCCATCTGAATCACTATTGAAACCATTTAGTAATTTGATTTCACCACTGTAATTGGTTTCGACCATAGAGTAGTACCCTAACACGGACTTTTAAAAATCAGGATGATATTGCCGATGCCATCTTTATCGACAGTAGCTAGGTGGGGGTCGACAACTTCGGATGAATCATCGTCAGCAGGAAAAGACTGGGTCAAGGGGATTGGAGTAGATACGGAAATATATGTAAGTATTAGCTGTAGGACAGGTATGATGTGAAAAGCATCCCAAAAATCATTCCCAAGGTAAATGTCTAAGTGCTAAAAAAAGAAGTGAATCAACGCAGTTCACCTATTGAATTTAACCAAAACAGCAATATATACTAAAGCATCAGCATTATGACCTGAAGTCATCTTGACATTCACTAGCATCGAGGAAAGATATAAACTAACGTCACTAATAGTGTCAAGGCTTCCTGCTCTTAGAATACTTACATTTATACCACTGTTTAACAAACCTTCTAATTTACAATTTTTAATGCTAAAGATCGCTCGCTTGAAGAGCTGTCGCGTGTGAAATTATTTCTTTGATATGTGCTATCGCGGCATAAATTCTCGATGTTTGCGGCTAAGTTCGCGTTCAGAACGAAAGTCACAAGTCATATCCAAGTGAAATTAAATGTCAGAGAGCGAGGTGTGCGCGGGAACATCTACAGACATCAGGGACTGAATTCTGATTTCCCGAGAAAATGGTTGGACAGAGACCTTCTCGAGTACGAGACCAATCAAATTCTAGCTTCTGCTCCATTGGCTGGCTTTAGTATTCAAAACGAACAAGGAACTCGTCCTGCAGTTGCATAGAACTGACGCCATATATCTGAACAAGATATCGGCGTGAATTCATTTCCAGCTCTTTTCATGTAGGTTCAATTCAGAGACATCTTCTGACGACCTCATATTCAGCCAGATATTTCTGCAGTCAAGAACTCATTTCCCCAAAATGAGGACTCGCAAATACATGTCCCTTACAAGAGTCTTGAGTTGGAAAGCCATCACTTCAATGGATTTAAAGAAATCAATGAACGGCTAGTGGGATCTCTGCTTGTGGGTGAACATATTTCTTCAAATATCTGCGTCTTCAAGCCGAGATCCAAACTGCTAAATGAGTTCGCATTTCAGCTGACCCCAGCTTATGTCCCCGTAGAGCTCACTCATCTACCAGTACCAGTTTTTGGCAGTACGCTGCGATTGAACATAAAAATTGGCAACCACTTCATCTCCAAAAACCCAGAGTTTTTAGCCAAGGTGATAATGCGAAACACAAACTTGCAGCGTCCATGCCGCTCGAGCTACTTTCAAACTTAAATCCCCATCAATGCATGAGTATCTAAGCAAAGGAGTGCCGGTCAAAAGGACTATCCTTGGAGGCTAGCATTCTTTGTAAAGTGCCGCCTCGATGGACCTAAGGAGGGCGCCGCGAGATTCCTCCTAGGATGACCAGTAATGACCTTTGTAACAACTTGTAGCTTGGCCTCGAAGAGGGACCTAGTATTGGACACTACGGCAGCCCCAGCCAGAAGTTCACAAGTGTCTAAATGACAGATCTCTGTCCAAAGTCCACTGTTAAACTACTCGAAGGTTGAACGTGACCCATCCGCATTTGGACAAATGTGGGTGCTCAGAAGTATCTTTTTGCCGCTGACCGTACAAGATTGTTTTGAACTGTTTGCTCGATGACCAAATAGAAGCTTAACTTCTAAAAATTCATCAAATATTCACTTCCTCTAACCTAAGTTCACTATGCTCTATTTCAAAGCAGTTTAAGCAACAATCAATGACCAGGCGCCGCAGCTGATGTATGAAAATTCCTCGGAGCTTTCGAGAGTTGAGAAAATGATTGCCGACGTAAATATTCAAATTTACATAAGAAATCCGGTAGTTAGTGTCAATATTTACGAATGCAATAGTAGTAAGACTGGTGGATCTAGAGTGTCCGTTTGTATGCATTTAATGTGATACATTCCAACTTACAGCATGTGTTAACTTTTTTCACATTCTAGATGATACAGTCAGTACCTAAACCACAGGTACTCATAATAGGTTGAATTATGCTTCCTTTGTTTCATTATACAATTATTATTGATAGTATTATTGTGTTTAGCGATAAGCTATAGACGTCGAATTCAAAAGAAACTATAGCCGATCTGTGAACAACCTGGAAGCATGCTTTGGATGAACCTTTAGACCACCCGTCACAACAGTTTTCAATTTACCTTAATTCCATAAGGATTCCAAATTTGATGCCTACAAAATTACTACAATGTTACAGATTGGACAACTCGGTGTTCGCTTCAATTTTAAAACTTTTAGGCAGTGAACGAAATGTGGTAAATATATTCTTGTGTGTGCGGGTGAACTTGCCAATTTCTTTCGATTTCGATTTCTTCTCCCATATCTGCTTGCTAATTTTACACGTATGATGTTACAAAATTAAATTAGTTTTTATCTTAATGCTCGTTACAATTCCTTCTGCAACCTTGACAAAAGGATGGCTAGTAACGCGGAGATCGCGAAACTGGAGGAGGGAGGCTCCAGATCCAGATTATGTTCCAGCTGAGGTGTTGCGACTTGTCTATCACCATTGTCCTGACTTGCTGCTCAGCACATTCAACGCTTGCGTACGGGACGGGGTTTTCCCGGCACGATGGAAAGTGGTGAGGCTCGTGCTGATCAGCAAAGGGAAGGGAATTCCCGAATCACCTTCCGCATACCGCCCGTTATGCATGCTAGACACGGCTGGGAAAGTGCTAGAGAAACTCATCAAGGGAAGACTCACTGACGCGATTCATGCTGCTGGGGACCTATCTCTTCGGCAGTACGGCTTTAGAGCAGGACGTTTTACCATTGATGCGATTGCAGAGGTGGTGAACGCGGTCCAAAAGGCAGAGGCATATAATCGCACCAAGCGACGGATCGTCCTGTTGGTGACACTCGACGTCAGGAATGCCTTCAACTCCACTAGATGGGTGGATATTCTGGACACGCTGGAAAACTCGTTTTAAGTAACAGAATATCTAAAGTGGCTTTTGAGGGACTACCTAAAAGACCGCAGCCGGCTCTACGACACGACACAGGGCCAAGGAAAGATGGCGGTTCAACGGATAATGCCCAGGGATCTATCCTTGATCCAGACCTGTGAAACTTGTCTTACGACGGGGTATTGAGTCTGGAGATGCCAGATGAGTCGCGCTTGATTGGCTAGGTGGATGAAGACGCCTCTTGATGAGTGCGGTAGGGTCAGTGCTACTGTACGGAGCAGAAGTATGGGCCGACGCTCTCAGTAAGGAGGTATACCGAAAACGCCTGGCACAGGTACAGAGAAGAGGAGCGCTGAGGATCGCATCTTCGTATCCGACAGTTTCTGACTCAGTGGTAAGAGTTATAGCAGGCGTTGCCCTCCTTGCTATAGAGCGCCGCTCTAGTTATCTGCGTCGAAACGAGGATGCGAGGGAGATATTTGTCCGCGAAGAGAGAGAGTGCTCGATTGGCAGCAATCTTGGGTGCATTGCACGAAGGGAAGGTGGACTGCACGCCTCATCCCATATGTGAGACCATGGCTAAATCGAAGGCATGGTGTGACTGACTTCTATTTGACTCAACTTTTAAGCGGGCATGGGCGTTTTCAGTCTTACCTGCACAAGATCGGTTAGTCGCGGTCACCCGATCGTCGATATTGCCCAGGAGAGGTAGGTAACGTCTGCCACCCATTTTTTGCGTGCATCAAACGGGACATGCTGCGAAAAGCCCTCTACAGGGAGACGGGAGAGCTCATCGCGGATAATATAGTCGCGGTGACGCTCGAATCGGTTGACAAATGGAACCAGATGGCACAAAATGTTCGGGCAGTCCTAAAAGATAAAAGGGACTGACAGCAGCTGAGGGTGTTGGGGCTGGGGGATCACTTGTCTGGCACTTTCTCGCTAGAAAAGTGATCCTACAGCTTGAAGGCACCTCACGGCGTAACAAAACGAGACGTTGCCCAAAGTAATGTGTCAAATGGTTCCAGGCTGGATTCTCATGTTGACAGGGGAGGTGTTTAGTGGGTAGTCTAGTCGGCTCTTTGCGAACATGGGAGTCCCACGCTCTGTTCGTAATTTGGCATTCACCTCACTACCACAAAAAAAAAAAATGGGGAGATCTACACGAAAAGAAATTCTGCGTTAAACTCTATTAGATAGAAGTAGTTACGAACAATACATGAAATTGGTTTTTGTTAAACTACATATAAGCCATATGTATCCAGATATTATAATTAAAATAAAAAAAAAATGTTTAGTGTCATATAGCTGGGTAGTAAATCATCCTGGTCACCGATGATCCAAGCATTGCAACCAGACATGAATTCATTGAATCCCAATTCTTAGTTGCACTTTTAAATTAGACTTTTAATTCTTTTCAAACAATAAAACACTTAATCAAGTTTGTTCGTACCATTAACATTTTTGTTTCGAATTAAGATTTTTTGTTATATAGAAATTTGCGTTAGAATACGGAATGCATCACCCTTACATGTGGAAGCTGTAGAATCGGATGATCTTTTTTAACATTTATTGTATCTTCATCCTACACAAAAAAACAAATTATTGTCAGTATTTTAATTTTAATCTGAAATGTTTTACTTGTTTTATTCAATTTACTTAAAAGAAGTAGCAAAAAAAATTTACAGGCAAATAGCAAAACTACACACGCACTTAACACAGACATACAGTATACTTTTGCCTAAAAGAAAACATCAAATCTGAACGTATTGCAATTTTTGAAACTCGAAAACGTGAACAAATACACTTTACTTTTTGGATACAATATATTCGAAATTGCAACGAAAGCCCAGATGCCACTTTAAAATGATGTTTAGACAGATTACAAACAAAGACTTGTCTATATTTGAATACATGAAACATTAAAAAATTATATATTTATATAAACCAAAAGAATCGCTGATTAGAGCAGGGTATATGCTACAATTGCCAACAATTTGGACATTTTTCTAGAAACTGTCATGTGCAGTCTCGATGCGTTAGATGCGTTTCACTTCACCATTTCTCGGACTGTCCAAAGAAAATTGAGGAGAAGCCAAAATGAGTAAACAATGGTAGAGAACATCCAGCAAGCTACACACACAATTTCAAAACATGATGCAAGAGATGATGGCAAAAATGATTCACACCATGTTCACTGCATCTCAAAATGTCGTTAACACTAAACACGAATATGTTAAGTTTAATGAACTACGTTTCAATTCTGACGTGGAATGCGAATTCTTTGCTTCAGCATTCAGGTGAACTCAAACAATTTATATTTGATCATAAGTTTAACATCATAATGATCCAAGAAACCTTTCTGAAGCCTGGAAGACGATTTCGCATACCTAACTACATTATGTACAGAAATGATAGAATGACGGGTAGAGTAGGTGGAACGGCCATTCTCGTGAGACGAAACGAGAGCCACTATCTCATTAATACACCCATTCTTTAAAAACTAGATGCCACAGCAATCAAGGTGCGAGCTAATTTTCTAGAGCTCAATGTGATCTCTGCTTACAATCCTCCAGAAAATATAAATTTCTTAAATGATCTCAGAGCACTGGCTGCAAGTGAAGCCCTTTTCTTCATCAAAGGATATCTAAATGCCACATACGGCATTTGTGGAGCTGTGAAACGCAATAAAACTGATACTGACCTCAATATATTCGTCACAGTTAAGCACTTCAGCATACATATCTCCAATGAGCCAACACATTATGGATCAAAAAATGACTTTGCACTGGACATTGAAACATCGCGAGATTCCACAAAAAATGTTCGGCTAACTGTCCTCAACGAACTGTCTTCCATCCACAAACCAGTCTTCTTCCTCATAGATAACATCTTCATTGATGTTCCTATGCAGGAAAAGAAAACTAAAAACTGGAAAGCGTTTAAAGTTGCATTGACCAATGAAACTAATTTTCAATCACCCGAAACGGACGACAACATTGACAACTTCATTGAGAACGTAACTCAGAAAATATTACAGGCAAAAGAGGTCATAGCTCCAAAAAGGGAAACAAATCCCTATGAACTCCCTCAGAACATCAAACAACTAACAAGCAGAAAGAATTAAGTTTTAAGGAGAGCTCAGTATACATGTGACCCTACGCTGCGTATAAACGCTACTCGGATGACAAATGAAATTCGTGATAAAATAACAGTGTTCCAAAATCAGCAATGGAGAGTTTTCTGCAGAGTCTTGAGCCTGGGTGTGACAGTTTCTGAACAATGTCCAAAAACTTTCGGGTAAACAGTAAAATTATGGAACCACCTTTCCATGGTTCAAATAGAAAAGTATGTTTATTACAGCACGACAATCAAGAGTCACTACTTCAAATTTGCAAAGATCAATAAATTTTTTATTGGAATACTTTACTGCGCAAATAATTGAAAAAAATTAACAGGAACTAATAAATAACGTCAAAGTTACTGAATGTACAATTTACTAATTGTAACTAACATAAGGGAAAAATACAAAAAAAATTCATCATGTAAATTCTGATATTATAGACTAAAAATTACTACAAATTTTTAAACTAACCATAATCTTTCCTTTCCCGTAGTAAGATTTTCAGGAGGAACCAAAGACAGCAGGCAGGCATGTAGTCAGGAGGGAGTTTTCGTTGAAATTCGCGGAATGGTCGGTCGTTGGGTTTGGTTACGTGGTGCCATCATTTGTGTTCATTTTTATTTTTTTATCAGCGTAGAGTATTTCATTTGGGATTCAAGTAGCTTATTCCTGGTACCACATCGGTATTTGGATCGGGAAATGTTTTACTTGTTTTATTCAATTTACTTAAAAGAAGTAGCAAAAAAAATTTACAGGCAAATAGCAAAACTACACACGCACTTAACACAGACATACAGTATACTTTTGCCTAAAAGAAAACATCAAATCTGAACGTATTGCAATTTTTGAAACTCGAAAACGTGAACAAATACACTTTACTTTTTGGATACAATATATTCGAAATTGCAACGAAAGCCCAGATGCCACTTTAAAATGATGTTTAGACAGATTACAAACAAAGACTTGTCTATATTTGAATACATGAAACATTAAAAAATTATATATTTATATAAACCAAAAGAATCGCTGATTAGAGCAGGGTATATGCTACAATTGCCAACAATTTGGACATTTTTCTAGAAACTGTCATGTGCAGTCTCGATGCGTTAGATGCGTTTCACTTCACCATTTCTCGGACTGTCCAAAGAAAATTGAGGAGAAGCCAAAATGAGTAAACAATGGTAGAGAACATCCAGCAAGCTACACACACAATTTCAAAACATGATGCAAGAGATGATGGCAAAAATGATTCACACCATGTTCACTGCATCTCAAAATGTCGTTAACACTAAACACGAATATGTTAAGTTTAATGAACTACGTTTCAATTCTGACGTGGAATGCGAATTCTTTGCTTCAGCATTCAGGTGAACTCAAACAATTTATATTTGATCATAAGTTTAACATCATAATGATCCAAGAAACCTTTCTGAAGCCTGGAAGACGATTTCGCATACCTAACTACATTATGTACAGAAATGATAGAATGACGGGTAGAGTAGGTGGAACGGCCATTCTCGTGAGACGAAACGAGAGCCACTATCTCATTAATACACCCATTCTTTAAAAACTAGATGCCACAGCAATCAAGGTGCGAGCTAATTTTCTAGAGCTCAATGTGATCTCTGCTTACAATCCTCCAGAAAATATAAATTTCTTAAATGATCTCAGAGCACTGGCTGCAAGTGAAGCCCTTTTCTTCATCAAAGGATATCTAAATGTCACATACGGCATTTGTGGAGCTGTGAAACGCAATAAAACTGATACTGACCTCAATATATTCGTCACAGTTAAGCACTTCAGCATACATATCTCCAATGAGCCAACACATTATGGATCAAAAAATGACTTTGCACTGGACATTGAAACATCGCGAGATTCCACAAAAAATGTTCGGCTAACTGTCCTCAACGAACTGTCTTCCATCCACAAACCAGTCTTCTTCCTCATAGATAACATCTTCATTGATGTTCCTATGCAGGAAAAGAAAACTAAAAACTGGAAAGCGTTTAAAGTTGCATTGACCAATGAAACTAATTTTCAATCACCCGAAACGGACGACAACATTGACAACTTCATTGAGAACGTAACTCAGAAAATATTACAGGCAAAAGAGGTCATAGCTCCAAAAAGGGAAACAAATCCCTATGAACTCCCTCAGAACATCAAACAACTAACAAGCAGAAAGAATTAAGTTTTAAGGAGAGCTCAGTATACATGTGACCCTACGCTGCGTATAAACGCTACTCGGATGACAAATGAAATTCGTGATAAAATAACAGTGTTCCAAAATCAGCAATGGAGAGTTTTCTGCAGAGTCTTGAGCCTGGGTGTGACAGTTTCTGAACAATGTCCAAAAACTTTCGGGTAAACAGTAAAATTATGGAACCACCTTTCCATGGTTCAAATAGAAAAGTATGTTTATTACAGCACGACAATCAAGAGTCACTACTTCAAATTTGCAAAGATCAATAAATTTTTTATTGGAATACTTTCGTAAATGGCAAATTAAGATTAATCCTGACAAAATACAGGTACTTGTCATCGCAAGTGAAAGACTACAAACCCCACAGAGACTTATTGTTGACAACAAAACAATAGACTGCACAACAACGGCTAAATACCTTGAACTTACATTCGATAAAAAACTCACATGGTAAGAACACATACAAAACAAACGATGACACAGCATTGGACTTCTTTCCTCTTTATACCCTCTCATTATACCCGAAATACTTAGTCTTAAAAATCGACTGCACATATACAAACAATTATGCCACCGACGCTACTATATGGTAGTTCTGCTTTCTACCAAATTACAGAGACTACCAAAAAAGCAATCCAGACCTTCCAAAATAGAATTAGAAAGATAGTAAGAAATTCCTGGTATATTAGAAAAACTGACATATACAAGGACCTAAGAACTGAGACGGTGGAAAAATACGTACGTGAAAGGCACTACAATTTTTTGACACGTAACAGGGATGAATTAAAGTTCCCGTTCATCAAATAGCACTTTAAAATTTAATTTGAAACAAAAAATAATTTTATGACTGAAGCTGGTTTAGGAAATTAGATGGGTACTGAAGTGCTCATAGATATAAGGGAGTTAAGATGGTAAATCGCACTAACTCCACACCCCCCGAATTCCATGACATGCTAAGTAAAGAAGACATATTAAAAAAACAGATACTGCGCAAATAATTGAAAAAAATTAACAGGAACTAATAAATAACGTCAAAGTTACTGAATGTACAATTTACTAATTGTAACTAACATAAGGGAAAAATACAAAAAAAATTCATCATGTAAATTCTGATATTATAGACTAAAAATTACTACAAATTTTTAAACTAACCATAATCTTTCCTTTCCCGTAGTAAGATTTTCAGGAGGAACCAAAGACAGCAGGCAGGCATGTAGTCAGGAGGGAGATTTCGTTGAAATTCGCGGAATGTTCGGTCGTTGGGTTTGGTTACGTGGTGCCATCATTTGTGTTCATTTTTATTTTTTTATCAGCGTAGAGTATTTCATTTGGGATTCAAGTAGCTTATTCCTGGTACCACATCGGTATTTGGATCGGGAAAGCGCGAACCTGCTGTTAATATATGGACAGCCTCACAAAGGCTACTTCACAGTAATCACGAATATTTCTCCGGGAAATTGTTGCACGCATTTTAAATGGTCGCTTGACTTGGTGGGTGAAAGATTGTATCAAGACTCTACTCGCGTAAGACACGAAAACAAACAAGAAAATCATAAGAAACTAATTGAAGCTGGACTACGCTTTGTACGATGAATTGATGGTTTGGGCTGGGAAGCATAATTGTTTGGGCATAGTTGCTTTATACAGTAGTGCTGAGGTGAGGCCCGTGCGTGAATGACTCCAGGAAACCCTAGCCAAGATAAGATTACAACTTAGATGACTCGTGCAGGTAAACAATAATGTTCGTGTTGGTCCAGACCATTTAAATGATCCATCAACCAATACATTAGAATGACCGAATGTGCTAGCAGCACGCCGCCATGCAGTGATTTCCAGGTGGAGGCTATAGTTGGGGGGATGGTTCCATGTAGGTTCAGTGGTGAGGAGCCACCTTCTTTAGTGTACATCTAACGCCGCACGAAGCGATATCATCTTCCCAAGCTAAGTTCAATGCTTTGGGGGACACTGTCTCGAACGCTGTGGTAATGTGCTCACTGGGCGAAAATTTAACGCTAAAGTAATCGAATGGAGCATGGCTGTTACAGATCTATAGAGAAAACGAATCCTAGAAACGGCGGCCAAGACTATACTAGTCGTGTTAAACACCGCAAACACGACGACTTTTCACCAAATTGGCTGTGAAGGAACCATATAGGACATGACATCCGCCTCAGAGTCCGTAGTGGGGAGGTTACACAGTTGAAGAGTATTAGATATCTACTCAGCCAATGATCATCAGTACATTGTGCTTGAGATTCGTGATGTTGTCTCCTGACATCTGTACTCTCGACCTTCTACAAGTATGTGGAATATTGGAATGATGGGCGTCAAGAAGATTGTTGAGGTTCCAACGGCAGGTGCTTCTTTATAGGTGACAGAAGAACTGACAGCTCAAGACATAATGAATTCAGCTATGAGCATCATTAAGACTTCTTGCATTGCTTCTATGCCCCGTCAAAAAACCCTGGCACGGCAAGCCCCCAGTGTATAATGGTCTCTGATTCAGCGGTTAGAGGTTTAGAGTTTTTGCAGGCGTGATATCTGTCGCCTTCCTTGCTAGAGAGCACCACGCTGCTTACCTGCGTCGAAATGAGGACACGAGATAGACAATTCCTCGTGAAGAGAGACCGTGCTGGATCGAAAAATGGTGAGACCGACTTCTATCCGACCCAGTCTTTGAGGGGGCATGGATGTTTTCAGTCTTAACTGTCCATGGGCAGATTTTGTTTAGGAGAGGAAGAAAGTGCCCACTACATATTTTTTTTTGCATGCAAAAATGAGTCAAGTGGCACAGGGCCTCTACAAAAAAAAACAGAAGAGTTCGCCCAAGTAGCTGGAGATGTCAGGGCTGTTGGATTATTTCTCGAGCAATTCTTCCTCCTCCCTTCCCTCCAGCTGGAAAAGGCATCCTCCAGCTTGAAGGCATCTCCCGGCGTACTAAAATAAGACATACTCCAAAGTAATGTGTCTGATGGTTCGAGGTCAAGTTCTCACTATGACAGGGGAGGTATTTAGTGAGTAGTCCAGTTACTTCTGAGCATAGAAGTCCCATCCTCAGGTCGTAAATGGCATTCACCTCCCAACCCCCTTAAAAATAGATCAACTTCTATTGGAGTAATTTATATTCTGTAGGTTAACCTTCACCGCAATACAACCGCCAAGAATCTGCTTGAACAGTTTACAACGAATATAAAAGTCAATGAATAGAAGTTTCTGTGTATGGTACGCTGAAGCATCAGTGAAACTACCGCACTAATAAATTTTCATCTCATGAATATGATGCAATTCTAACAATCATCCCATAAAAAATTTAAAGCCATGGAACTCCCAAACGATAATTTTTACTAGACCAGATATAATAAAAAATAGACTGCATTGATTGTAGCCGCTACTCCATTAATAAAATGTGTTATAAGCATTCTATGACATAAGAATGAATTCTTTGTGATATTGCCATTTAGTAGACTCGAGTTCTGTAGCATACGCGTGATCTCACTCATAAAAGCAAATTTTCCATTCCATAAATAATTGACTGCCAAAACTAGTTTGCCTCGACAGTTCTTTTTGTCTGGATTTATCGATAGCCTTCTGTAATAATTTAAGGCTTGGTCTCGGAGAGGGATCTGGCATTCGGCACTCTGACAGCCTTAATCCATTTAAAAAGTGCCGGAGTGACAAATCTCTATCCGGGAACCGTCGCGAGACTTTATGGCTTCGCTTTTCATGGTTATCGTCAGCTAGCCTAATTCATTGTTTGTCACCGAAAGTTCAGTCATTCTTCTTGGTGTGAAGTCGTGTTCACGTCAAGCTAATAAAAGCAATTGAAAAGGCGTTAATAGCCATTTTATTTAGAATTAACGTACCATCAACTCTAATTTGTGTGGAAACAAAAGTGAAGGAAGGATGATGAAAGTGAGTTCAAGGTGAATCTCACCCCAGTCTGTGACGTGGTTTTGAAAACAGTCTTCTACCTCGAATTTATACGGTCTTGGAAAGAATACAGATCGATGACATTTTAATGTGAAATGAACAAATTATTCAATGAGCGACTAGTTTACACGTGTTGCGTGTCGTATGGTGGATTTCCTTTCCTGAATTTCCTGAATCTGCTGCAAGGCCTGCAAAAGAGGAAAAGGAAACACAAAGAACCAAATTTCTTATGGAAATGTCTATCGGCACTTATCTGACTGGAGCGATGCAGCATGTCGGGGGTTTGGATGATAACACTTACTTGTATGACAAGAACCGTCATACTTGTTTTCTATTATTGTCAATCTGACAATTCTCGTTTAATGGGTTGCACTAATAGAAATGTAATAGCAAAACATAATATGTAATTGTAAAAGATTAATATTTAGTTAAAATTTAATTGGAATGTTAGAGAAAATTGAATTGGAAATAGAGGAAAAAAGTACCGGTTAGTTGCTAGCTAAATGTTTGCTGCCAACTGAAAGTCAGTTGCATGGAAACCGTGAAAATAGAAACATTAAAAAAATAGAATTTGTAATGTAGATTAATAAAGTATAAAGTTGGAAGAAACAAAATATAGTGAAGTGTAATTTGTTTAACGTGAATTGTAAAAATTAGAAAGGTGTTCAATTAAAGGTAGGAGCCATAAGGCTTTCAATTAATTAATTAAATATTTATCATTTAACTGTAAAACTTCATGGTCCGTTGAAATAATCGTGTGTGATGTACCATCTCGTCCAACGAGATAGTTCATGCAACATACATTTTTTTGGTCCGTCGAGCCGCATATAAATTACGTGCATATTGGTGTTAAAGTGTGCAAATATGCATCATAAAACACATAAATCGTATTCGTCAAAAGGTCCATAAATTACGTACGTATTCATAATAATATTTATAAATTGCGTACATGTGACAAAGTGAACATTGTTGGCCCATTAAAAATATACGGCAATTTCTTATGTACAGTTACGGCAAGTACTGCATATTTATTGTAGCATTCGATATATCCGTATAAAATTCTCGTGACGTCGCAATTGCGACAATTTTAAACACACATTCCACGTATCGATTTTGGGGCCCTTCAACATAAGAATTATACAGAGGGACCACAATTTATATTCATATATCGCAATTTATACTCATATACGGCAAGATTTGAAACATATAAGAATTTTGTCGTATATCTGTTGTGATCTATTGATAATAACGTACCGTGATCTGACAATTAAAGGAAAAATAAATACGATACATATAATGGAACCTTAGCGGTACAACAGCGGTTGTTGAATGAACAACTTAACCGCATGTATTCGAATTTCCGCAAAGATTCGAAAGTACGAAAAACTTCAGCATATGCCACCAAATCGCTACAACGGGTGCAAGAAATTCGTCAAGATTTTATGGCAAGGCATCAAGTGATACTCGGCTAAGTGAAAGGGGAAGAGGAGTTAGGGCATGAATATTTTATAAAAAATACGCATTCACTGTTTGAAGAGTCAGATTTGAACTTTGAGATCGAATTAGCGGATCTCCAGAATGAGTTGAAGGCACAAATAGTAGAGAAAAGTTTTTCAAATCCTTCCTCCCGACGTATTAAAGAGGGAGATGTACGATTGCCTTGAATAAACCTCCCGAAATTCAATGGGACATACAGTGAGTGGACCGCTTTTAAGGATTTGTATGTATCACTTATTCATACAAAATCTCATTTGTCTCGAGTAGAGAAGTTGCACTACTTAAAAGGGAGTTTGGTGGGTGATGCGGAACAATTGTTACGACATTATTCGATCACTGATTCCAATTATGAAGCCGCTTGGAATTTATTGGTAGAACGTTATAATGACAAACATGTCTTGTTAGGTACTCAATTTAAGAAATTACTTTCACTCGAACAACGAGTCCGCGTCAGCAATTAGGACATTATTAGATAGACCGGTGGACTGCGTACAAGCCATTGAAAACTTAAAAATAGAAAACACTTGGGATGCAATGCTGGTGCACATAACTACACAACGGCTTCCAACAGAAACGAGGCAAATCTGGGAACAACAGCAGTCAGGGACTAAGAAAACGACATCATTTCAAGCCTTAAAGGAATTTTCGCAGTGTCAGTTCAGAGCTCTAGAAGCAGCTGGAGTGGAAAGAGCCAGGAATCTGAGATCGATTCAACATGTGAACGTGATACAGAACAAACAGCTTTCCTGCAGTATGTGCAAAGGAGCTCACCATCTGAGGCACTGTTCGGATTTTCTAGGTGCAGATCATATAACGAGATTTGGAATTATTATTTGTGCCTGAATGGTTTGGGCAGACATTTAGTAGGAGCAAGTTCCAGCATATCAAGATGTTTCAAATGTAAAAAGACGCATCATACGCTTCTTCACAAACCTGATTCTGTCAATCCTGAAAATGTTAGTCAACAATCACCAGCTACTTCGTCATTCAGAAACCCGCATTCGACTTATTGTGTGAACAATTCTCAACCTTTGACACTCTTCGAATCTAGACCTTCGACTTCATCAGCCACGACTACAAACGTCAACTCTTTAACTTTCTCAACGCAAGTGGTGTTATTGGCAACAGCTCTTGTACAAATAGAATCATCGAATGGATACATCGTTTTACGAGCTTTATTGGATCAGGGATCGCAAGCGTCAATCATTACGGAACATGCAGCTCAACGACTTGGAATAAAAAGGAAATTTACCAATGTTACAGTGACAGGAATTGGGAGGACAAAAGGGATAATCGCAAATGGAAACATGAAAATTAGAATTTTGACAAAGGACAAAGAATACCTAACAATAGATACAATCATTCTGGCAAAAATAACAAACTTTCTCCCATCTCAAACAGTCTTACCAACAATTTGGGAACATCTCAAAAATGTAGAATTAGCTGATCCAAATTTCGATCAACCTGGGAAGATCGATTTGTTATTAGGAGCGGATGTGTATCCTCAGATATTGCTCGGTGAAGTACCAAAATTGAAAAAAGGCCCAATGCTGCAAAACACAAAATTAGGTTGGATCATATCAGGCAGATTGTATGATGCTAAGGATCCAATAGTATATACACATAAAATTGAAGTTAATGATAATGCGCAGTTAAATGATCAACTAAAGAAGTTTTGGGAACTAGAAAAAATTAGAATCTCCAGCGAAACGACACAACAAGAAGTGGATTGTGAGGAGCACTACAAAATGAACACAATCCGGAAACAGAACGGTTGTTACCAAGTTCGACTACCATTCAAGAACGACAAAGCTAAAGACATTTTAGGTTACTCCAGAACTAATGCCATCAATAGTTTGTTGCATTTGGAGAAGCGATTCACCAAAGACCAAGAACTACAACAAGAATATACGATGTGCATTCAAGAATATCTTGATCTAGGACACATGACCGGGGCAGCACAGGAAAATGAATTAAAGAACATCGCTGGAAAAACAATTAGTACTGCTACTTTTTTACCGCATCGTGCGGTTTACAAAGAAAGTACCACAACAAAGCTGCCTGTCGTGTTTGATGCATCTAGGAAGACAAGTACGGGAATATCATTGAATGACGTTCTGATGACTGGGCCTACCATACAAGACCGCATGACTTACATTATCATGCGATGGAGATTATACAAATTTGGTATGATGGCCGATATTGCAAACATGTACAGACAGGTAGCGATTCACCCAGATGACGCAAACTATAAAAAAATTGTTTGGAGGCAGCACGCTAGTCAGCCAGTAAAAGATTATTGCCTTAATACGGTAACATTTGGGAGGACGTCAGCACCGTTCCTAGCAATCAGAACCCTGCATCAATTGGCAAGGGATGAATGCACAACATTTCCTGAAGCTTGCAAAGCAATATTAGGAGAATTCTACGTCGATGACCTGCTATCTGGTGAACATAGTGTAGACAATGCAATTACCAAAAGAAACCAATTGATAGCATTGTTGAAATCTGGTGGTTTCAAATTAAGGAATTGGGTAACCAACGATAAGAGACTTTTAGAGGACCTTTCCAATGAAGACATTGAGATGCGTGAAAGGATCAATTTCGACACGGAAAGTGGACATAAGTCGTCAGGCATCATTTGGTATCCAGTGCATGATTTTTTCACATATCGTCTGAAGACCCAAGCAATTAAGGGATGGCGTACTAAACGCTCAATTCGTTCCGAAGTGGCCCGATTATATGACCCTTTAGGTTGGTTAGCCACTATTATTGTTTCAGCCAAAGTATTGCTCCAAGGTTCATGGTTACATGGCCAAGACTGGGATGAAAGAGTGACAAGCACAATCAACAAGGAATGGGAATTATTCCAAAAACAACTTCGTGTAATAGAAACAATCAGAATTCCTAGATGGATCACGTACAAGCCAAATTCAAACATCGAAATTCACGGTTTCTGTGATGCATCCCAACGAGCTTACGCAGCAGTAATCTGTATAGTCGTACGTACTAAACTGACAGTGAATAGTCACTTAATCATGGCCAAAACTAAAGTAGCACCTGTAAAACCAGTCACCATACCACGCTTGGAGTTATGCGGAGCAGTTTTGCTTGCACGACTACTACACGAAATTAATGAAGCGCTAAAGACTCAGAATATACCTACATGGCTATGGACGGATTCCGAAATTGTACTCGCATAGTTGAAGGGACACCCAACACGCTGGGGCATTTTTGTCGCGAATCGAACATCTTTTATCATCGAAAAAACGGAAAACATACCATGGCGTTACGTGCCCTCAAAATCCAACCCAGCGGACCTTGCGTCACGGGGAATCAAAGCTCAAGATTTGATCAATCATAATCTCTGGTGGCATGAGCCTAGCTGGTTAACTCAAGAATTTGATGCTTGGCCTAAGATGAAGGATGTATCACTAGTAGAAACCGAACAAAGGAAATGTGTAGCAGTTATCATTGGACTTGACGCAACATCTCTGTTAGACCAGCTTATCGGAAAATATTCGACACTCACGAAACAGCTTAGGGTTACTGCATATTGTTTTCGTTTTATGCTATGGAGAACAAATTATAAAACAAACCAATCCTATTTGAGTGTTACAGAGTTACGTGAATCATTAGAATTTCGGATAAAATATGGACAAGGAAAAGAATTTCAATCCGAGCTTGACTGTTTGAAAAAAGATAGATCAGTGGAGAAGGAAAGCAAATTGCGCAGTTTGCATCCTTTTCTTGACAACAAAGGCATAATCTGTGTAGGTGGACGTTTGCATAATGCATCCTTACCTTTAGATGAGAAACATCCCATAATTTTACCACGAGTTGGAAAGCTTACTCAATTGATCCTACAGCAAATCCACCAATTAACCCTACACGGACAGACACAGTTGATGTTAACTACATTGCGTAAAACTTATTGGCTAATAGATGGGCGTAATGCAATAAAACACTTCGTACATAAATGTATTCGATGCTTCAGAGAGAAGGCCAAAGCTGCAACTCAGCTCATGGGAGACCTGCCAACAGCACGGGTAACTATTTCACGTCCTTTCGCTCACACTGGCATTGATTTTTGTGAACCCTTTGACGTAAAGGACAGACGAGGCAGAGGAAGCAAAATTTCAAAGGGATATGTTGCCATATTCATTCGTC
Source organism: Odontomyia ornata (assembly GCA_963969285.1). Taxonomy (NCBI): domain Eukaryota; kingdom Metazoa; phylum Arthropoda; class Insecta; order Diptera; family Stratiomyidae; genus Odontomyia; species Odontomyia ornata. Next base: position 137,684,057 of record OZ017741.1, on the reverse strand, counting down.
TAACTGTTAAAGCTATACATATAGAGGTAGTCAGCGATCTGTCCACCTAAGCATTCATTGCAGCTTTGCGTCGGTTCATAGTAATTGGAAGCGCATCGCTGACATGAAGAATTAGCCACTGTTCTTATTAGAATTGAAGCTTGCCTTAATTCGAGCCCACTGTGTCCACTCACTAATGACCCCACAGATGCTACAGCCTTAACGCCAGCACATTTTCTAATTGGAGACACGTTAATCGCACCGCCAGAAATGGAATTACAAGATGTCAATATTGGCAGATTGGATCGATGGCAACTAGTGTAAAGATGTCACAAGATTTTTGGAAGCGGTGGAAAGGTGAATATTTAAGTCGACTAAAACGAAGATCAAAATGGCTTAGTACAGAAAATAATGTGAAGATCGGAGATCTGTGCCTTCTGAAAGACGAAAGATTACCATCCTTTCGATGGGCATTTGCAAAAATTGTTTACGTGCATCCAGGTAAAGATTGTATAGTACGCGTAGTATCTGTATTAATAAATGGAAAAATTTATAAAAGAGCCATATCAAACATTGCCCCACTACCGACACAAAATTCACCAGATATTGATCATATTTAACGGGTTGCGCGTAAAAACTGCTATCCGCCTACCAAATATTTCACTCTTTGATCGAAATTAGAAATGAAAATTATCCGTCCCTTTCTCTCACCTTCACTAAGCGTATCACAATGCCCAAGATTGACTAAATGATGTCACATAGTAAGCAAAGCACAAGATCACAAGACCCAAAACTGAGTAAATGACGTCATACATTAAACAGAACACAAGAGGTACGTGAAGATAGAGGGGAACGCCACGCATAAGGTAGGATAACTTCACCCTATCGACACTACCATCTCAATCAAAACGAAGTAGCCTCAAATGGTCAGAGTACATGAAGAAAGAAGATCAACCAACTTGCTGCCATAACATTACGAATCGGACTCAACCATGGCTAAAAATAATATATTTATCATTAACTTATACTAATCATTATATATACAGATACCTACTAAACAATCAACCTAAGTTTTATGAGATGTCCTAACACATCTCATCCGGGGGAGTATGTTGCATGTCGTATGGTGGATTTCCTTTTCTGAATTTCCTGAATCTGCCGCAAGACCTGCAAAAAAGGAAAAGGAAACACAAAGAACCAAATTCCTTATGGAAATGTCTATCGGCACTTATCTGACGGGAGCGATGCAGCATGTCGGGGGTTTGAATGATAACACTTACTTGTATGACAAGAACTGTCATACTTGTTTTCTATTATTGTCAATCTGACAATTCTCGTTTAATGGGTTGCACTAATAGAAATGTAATAGCAAAACATAATATGTAATTGTAAAAGATTATTATTTAGTTAAAATTTAATTGGAATGTTAGAGAAAATTGAATTGGAAATAGAGGAAAAAAGTACCGGTTAGTTGCTAGCTAAATGCTTGCTGCTAACTGAAAGTCAGTTGCATGGAAACCGAGAAAATAGAAACATTAAAAAAATAGAATTTGTAATGTAGATTAATAAAGTATAAAGTTGGAAGAAACAAAATATAGTGAAGTGTAATTTGTTTAACGTGAATTGTAAAAATTAGAAAGGTGTTCAATTAAAGGTAGGAGCCATAAGGCTTTCAATTAATTAATTAAATATTTATCATTTAACCGTAAAACTTCATGGTCCGTCGAAATAATCGTGTGTGATGTACCATCTCGTCCAACGAGATAGTTCATGCATCATATAACATGTGATGCAACAGCACCATTCTGTATGTAATCTTTAGTGGCAGTTTCACTGCAAGCTGGAGAAATCTTTTCGTTAAGCGTAGACGTTCCTTGCAACAATGAATTCTTGTCCATGAAAACATGATTGATGAAAAAACTTCCAAAAAGAAAAGCTTCTTATCACAAATATTTGAAATTTTCTCATTAAATGAAAAAAAAAATGACCAAGATACCAGAAGTTTAGTCATAGAGCTCAAATATCATCAATCTAATTGTTCAACTGATTTTTATGGAGTGAAGATATGAACGGAAACACTCCTAGGCAGCGTACAGTACAGCTATTGTAATGAAATAAATGCAACAAGGGCAAAGTACGAATAGGGTGGGTTGTCTATAGGATACGGCGAAGAGCAACGCCTCTTCAATGTTTCAAATGCCTTAGTTAAGGTCACACCACACAAGTATGCAAAGGCCCCGAAAGGAGTTCTCTATGTTACAAATGCGGAGAAATGGGACATAAAAGAAAAAAGTGTACGAAGGAGGCACATTGTATTCTTTGCAAGGACGCTGATCCAAAACCTGATTTTGGACACGTCTTGGGATCAGGAAAATGCCGGGTGTTCCAGGAAGCCCTAGCCAAGGCAAAATCAGAACTCCAATGACTCACATCCTGCAGCTAAACCTACATCGCAGTTCAACTGCCCAAAATCTGCTTGAGCAGTTTGCGTGGGACACAAAAGCCGACTTCTTGCTGCTGAATGAGCAACACCATAATAAATGTCCTGCATTATGGTATTCTGATGAAACTGGTACTGCCACCATCTGGGTTCGGAACAGTGACTTTCAAGCGGAGATTTTTGGACGGAGGGATGGTTTCGTGTGGGTTCGGTGCTCAGGGACCACCTTCTTTAGTGTGTACCTAACGCTGAACGAATCTATATCATCTTTCCAAGACAAGCTTCAGGCTTTGGAGGGCGCTGTCTCGAACGCAAAGGGCAAAGTGCTCGTTGGGGGCGACTTCAATGCTAAAGCAATTGAATGGGGCATGCCTCAGACAGATCCGTGGGGAAAACACATCTTGAAAATGGTGGCCAGGACGGCCCTCGTTGTACTAAACTCCGGAAATACGCCGATTCCCACCGTATTGGCTGTGAGGGAACCATACCGGACGTGACATTCGCCTCGGAGTCCTTAGTATGGAAGATACACAACTGGAAAGTATTAGAGGACCACTCAGCCAGTCATCATCAGTGCATTCTGCTTGAGATAAATGATGCTGTCTCCCAACGTCCGTGCTCTTTCTACAACTGGATGGAACATTGGAAGGATGGATGTTGAGAAGTTCGTCAAGGTTCTCACAGCAGGTGAGCCGCTGCAGGGAGCTTTGGAGGGGACGGAAGAACTGGCAGCTCAAGACGTGGTGAACTCAACTATGAGCATAGTCACGACTGCTTGCTGCGCTTCTATGCTCCCTCAAAGACCCCGGCACGGCAAGCCCCCAGTGTACTGGTGGTCTACTGAAATCGCTGAAAAGCGAAGGGAGTGTCACAAGCTTCGACGTGAGGCTCAACGGCTCAACGGAAAGGTGACGAGGCATGCAACTGGGTGGCAACAAATATGTCGGCCAAGAAATGCCTTCGCAAACTGATCAACAGTAGCAAGGCTCGCTGCTGGCAAGATCTAGTGGACAATGTGAACAATGATCCGTGGGGCCTTGGCTACAAGCTGGTCATGCGGAAGCTTGGTGCCCTACGGAAGCTTGGTGCCCTACGGAAGCGTTGTACACATGACGCAGAAAAGATGGACACGATATTGCGGGGATTCTTCCCTGTCCATCCCGTTCGTGTTGACGCTGTCCATGTTGAAACAGCAGTAGAGTGCCCACTCTTCATACAGCTGGAACTGGAGGAGGCAGTCCTCTCCTTGAAAGCGAGGAAGGCTTCAGGTCCAGATGGTGTTCCAGCTGAGGTATTACGGCTCGTCTATCACCATTGTCTTGACTTGCTGCTCAGCACATTCAACGCTTGCCTACGGGACGGGGTTTTCCCGGTACGATGGAAAGTGGCGAGGCTCGTGCTGATCAGCAAGGAGAAGGGAAATCCCGAATCGCCGTCTGCATACCGTCCGTTATGCATGCTAGACACGGCTGGGAAAGTGCGAGAGAAACTCATCAAGGGAAGACTCACTGACGCGATTCGTGCTGCTGGGGACCTATCTCCTCGGCAGTACGGCTTTAGAGCAGGACGTTCTAGCATTGATGCGATTGCAGAGGTGGTGAACGCGGTCCAAAAGGCAGAGGCATATAGTCGCACCAAGCGACGGATCGTCCTGTTGGTGATACTCGACGTCAGGAATGCCTCCAACTCTACTAGATGGGTGGATATTCTGGACACGCTGGAAAACTCTTTTCAAGTTCCAGAATATCTAATGATTCTTTTGAGGAACTACCTAAAGGACCGAAGCCGGCTCTACGACATGACACAAGGCCAACGAAAGATGGAAATTACATCGGGTGTTGCCCAGAGATCTATCCTTGGTCCGGACCTGTGGAACGTGTCGTACGACGGGCTACTGAAACTTGAGATGCCAGATGAGTCGCGTTTGGTCGGCTATGCGGATGAAGTTGTGGCTGTGGTCGCCGGACACACCGTTGAACAAGCGCAACTTAGGCTTTGTATGCTAATGCGCCGAGTGAGGGACTGGATGACTGCTTGCGGGCTCAGTTTAGCACTAGAGAAAACCGAAGTGGTCATTTTGACAAAAAAGAGAATCCCTAGAGTAGGGATGATCAGTATTGGAGACACACAAATCGAATTGAAGCCAGCGGTGAAGTACCTGGGGCTACTGATCGACTCAAAGATGAGTTTCTCTGAGCAAATCAGGGCAAATGCTGAGAAGGCTTCTTCGGGAATATCGAATATACACAGCCCATCAAGAAGATGCCTCTTGATGAGTGCTGTAGGATCAGTGCTACTGTACGGAGCGGAAGTATGGGGCGACGCTCTCAGTAAGGAGGTATACCGAAAACGTTTGTCACAGGTACAGAGAAGAGGAGCACTGAGAATTGCATCTTCGTATCCGACAGTCTCTGACTCGGCGGTGAGAGTGATTGCAGGCGTGATACGTGTCGCCCTCCTTGCTAGAGAGCGCCGCGCTATTTACCTGCGCCAAAACGAGGATGCTAAGGAGATGATTGTCTGCGAGGAGAAACAGCGCTCGCTGAACGATTGGCGACAGTCCTGGGACAGTTGCACGAAGGGAAGGTGGACTGCGCTCCTCATCCTGGATGTGAGACCATGGCTAAATCGAAGGCATGATGAGACTGACTTCTATCTGACCCAGCTTTTGAGTGGGCACGGGTGTTTTCAGTCTTACCTACACAAGATCGGTTAGTCACGGTTCCTCGATTGTCGGTTTTACCCAGAAGAGGTAGACAAGGCCTGCCACCCATATTTTGCATGCATCAAATGAGACAGGCTGCGAAGAGCACTCTACAGGGAGACGGGAGAGCTCATCGCGGATAATATAGTTGCGGTGATGCTCGAATCGGTTGACAAATGGAACCAGGTGGCACATTATGTTCGGGCAGTCCTAAAAGATAAAAGGGGCTCACAGCAGCCAGAGGCGCTGGGGCTGGGGGATCGCTTTTCTAGAACTTCCTCTTCCCCTCTACCTTCCCCCTAGGAAAGGGATTCCCCAGCTTGAAGGCACCTCATGGCGTAACAAAACGAGACCTGGCCCGAAGTAATGAGTCTAACGGTTCCAGGCTGGGTTCTCAGGTTGACAGGGGAGGTGTTTAGTGGGTAGTCCAGTCGCATATGAGAGTCCCACACTTTGTGCATAAATGGCATTCACCTCGCTACCACAAGAAAATAAAAAAATCTCCGTTGGCAGCACCAGCCGGAAAGGTAAATTTCTCGTATGTAGCGTAAAGTTTCGAAAAAGAATTTGGCTTGCCTACTACTCAACTTCTTTCTGCAATTTTTGTAGGACCACATGGGTATTTATTAACATAAAAAACATCTGGCCACGTTCGTTTTTAGAAACCTTTTATCGGGGCGCAAATATTTTGCTAATTAAATTGAGTAGCATGCGTATGGATTACATATTGTTGTAAACATATAAATACCGGTTTCGCCTTTCTCGCATCTGCTGTTTACACAGCTCACAGTGGTAACCACACAAAGGCTTAAATAGCTCGAATAGTTAATTTCAAAAGATTTCCATAAAAGTTTAATCAGCACTTGCATTGCCATTAATATATACATTTCAATTTTTTTCTGAACTGTGAGGGCCGTCATTTCGATTTTTATTGAAATCGGCTGCTAAAAATATTAAGCTGTAAATTTTCGACTGTTTTATTTGTCATTCGATTTGCATAATCAAATTAAATTAACTTGCCTTAATAACTTATAATTTCAAGTTTCAACGGAATCTGTTGAGAATCTTGGCTGCTAGAGGGCTACAGAAATAAAAAAAATTGTATGCCATCCGCCTATATGGGGAGACCCGCCTGTATGGGGAGACCCCCCTTAAATACCTTAAAATATTTTCTTGCACTGCAAATTTCAAGAGGCACCACTTTTGACCTACGTAGAAAATTTCCTCATTCTAGCTCATGTGGTTTGCGAGAAAACTTGTTATGACGCACGAACAAACGGGCGGAGGGACGGACAGACAGACAAGTCGCGATTTTATAATTTTTTAGGGTATTGTTAAAAATATTATACAATATCTTAAAAATGATCTGGTTTATAAGTTCTTTCAAGTAAAGTCATTTAAAACGTTTTAATGAAAAATATTCATTATTTCAGTTGGCACTAAAACAGCGAATTGCGCTTGCCTTTAGACCTTTGGGGGCCGCCATTTTGAATGCATGCATTTGATTTTGGATTATTTTAAATCTTTGTATGCTAGGACCTCATCAATCAATGTCTATCTCGTTTCACTCTAGACAGGGCAAAATAATTCAATTTTTAAAGAAAATCGCAGCTAAAAATATTAGGCTTTAAATTTTTGACTTTTTTATTTTTCATTCAACTTTAAATACAAGAACATAGTACAGGGATTCATAATCTCAAGTTTCATCAAAATCCGTTGGAAAATGTGACCGCTAGAGGGCCACAAAAACATGAAAAAAACGCATATTTAAACGGCCGCCATTTTGAAATTTGCACATGCATGATCACGAAAATGTCAAAGACTGTAGGTGTAAGTAATGCTTATCTTGAAACCAAGTTTCATATGTGTCGGATCAAAATTGCGGCTTTTAAAAGCCTTTGAAATTTCGACATTCAACTGGCCGCCATTTTGTTTTTTGCAACTTGACATCCAATTCTTTCACGTAATTCTCTAGATACTTATAATTTCTATCAAACTACCGAATTTCATGAAAATCTGTTGAAAGCTTTGACCACTATGACAACAACAAAATTTTGCACGTTTTTCGACATTTGAGTGGCCGCCATTTTGTTTCTGCCGTATCGACTTTGGATTTGGATTTTTTATTGTGAGATTCATCACATACATCAATGAACCTTTGTACCAAATTTCATCCAAATCGGAGCTATACTTTGGTCAGAACAGAAATCGCGATTTTTCGTCAAAAACGGCCGCCATTTTGTTTTTGCCTGGCCGATATACCTGGTTCACGAACTTAGCTGAGATAATTACTCAATACACCTTTCCTCAAAATTTGGTGAAAATCGAAGCAAAATTGCAACCTCTAGCGTGGTCACAAATTTCGTTATATCCCATATATATATATATATATATATATATATATATATATATATATATAGATATATATATATATATATACATATATATATATATATGTATATATATATATATATATATATATATATACATATATATATATATATATAAATATATATATATATATATATATATATATATATATATATATATATATATATACATATATATATATATATATATATATATATATATATATATATATATATATATATATGATGCTCTCCACAATAGGTAAATTTCTCTTGAGAAATTTACCTAAAAAATGAAATAAATACACTGATCACCCTTTTGACTATAAATGAAAACCCGGAGGAATTTTTTTCCAGTTTTAGATAGAAAAGTAGAAACTTCTTATAAGTGCGGACTGAGAAAGGTCATTCATAATTTTGTTGAGCGATTATGTATCTTAAGTCTTAATTTAAGGATAGGGTTTTCCATTTAAGGCATAAGAATGTAGTAATAAATTTCAATAAATCGATTGTTAGGCGTGCTGTGTGGCTAGTGGCATCGTCTTGCTGAATCGTTGATGTCAAGTTCATCCAATTCTGGCCACAAATAATCTTCCAACATAACACGATAGCGTTCTCCATTGACGGTAGCATGACGGTAGTTCTCATCCATGAAAAAATAAGGCCCAATCATACCTGAGGTTCCCAAGAAGCACATGTGGGTTTGTTGATACCAAATTAAGCATGTTTTACTTAGTGACAAAGTCATTGAGCCAGAAATGAACTTCATCACCGAAGATGATTTTTCGATAACAGTAATTAACAGTGGTTTTTAATAATTTCCAAACGTTTCTGGTTCGTTAACTTTACCATGATTAAAATGTTGACCTTAGCTAGCATTTCGCTTTTGAAAGTTTAAGAGTGCGTTTATATAAAGATACGAAATTTTTATGTCTCTAATGTAAAACCCTATATTTCTATTATAGAGACGAAGAGTAGAAGTCAGAAGGAAGAGACAAACTGCTTAAATTTACAGAAAAGTTACGTGTAGCATACAAAAAGCGGTATATTTTGCATCCTAGAGATGTTTAAACAGCTTTTTAGATTGCTGGACTTAAATCTAAACTATTAACATTGATACTGCTCCTTTGATCAGCTAAAATCTCCAGACACGGGTATAACGCACGGAAGCAACAGCGATACGCGAGCGTTTCTTTCGTCATTCTCATCCTCATTCCAACTGGACATCACAGTTGCACCAGCCATATATATTGCAATTCTGAAGAAGTGATGCATGTGGTTTACATTATATTTGACGAGCGAAAAAAAAAATTTGAAACTATAACGCGCAGCACTTCGATCGAAAACTTATATAAGTTTCGGTTAAATAACAGTAAGTAGAATTTTATTTAAATACTTAAAAACAAGTTGATTTTTGAAAATTTATCGTGTGTAGCTACATAATTGAGTTGCTTTAATAACTTTTCTGAAAAATTATTAAAGAAAGATAATGTTAAAGGAAGGTGGTTTCGACGTGTGTACTGATTCTCCTTAGACCATCCCTCTTATTAGATACACACCGGTGATGGCAACCACAATGCTTAGAGGACATTTTTTGATTTAGAGAGGATTCTTTTTGATTTTTCTACTTAAGCGAACTCAGTATGTTTTTGCAACTTCGAATTATGTTCAGGTTAAGAAGGAGAAAGCATGGTGGTTGCCATCACCGGTGTGTATCTAACAAGAGTGATGGCCTGAGGAGAATTAGTACACACATCGAAACCACCTTCTTCTAACATTTTTCTTCTCTAATAATTTTTCAGAAATATTACTAATCAACTCAATTCTGTAACTACACACAAAGAATTTTTATAATTAATTTCAAGCTATCGGAGCTATCCGACATCGAGATCGATATTTGCTCAATGCAATAAAAGCTCACTATAGAGCAAAAAATTATCGTATAGATACATTAAGTTGATGTAAATAGAGTGAAATAATCAACTTAAAAGTTACGCAAAGAAAAGTTGGCTTGTTCTCGGATTACCTTAATAATTCGTTTAAAATCTGATAAAATCCATGGGAATAATACTTAATTGTACGAAAACTATCTCGTCACGTCGTTAACCGTGGCGTTCGTTTGTGCGATCTGATTGTAAAAACAAAAACCAGAAACTAGTCAAAAATTTGCCCTGCACCGATTTTTATATAACAGCTTTATGTGCAAAAACAATCAACTTGGTTTTCGCCGCCGTGACTCGGGCTATCAAAGAAGCCGGTGGCTTAGCTCCGTGAATTGATTGTGGTGAAATCGAAATTTTTTTCATTAGAATTAGAGTAGCTTAGGTCTGGCACTGCATTCGTGTTTAGATTGGGAACGTGCGAATCCGTTGTTTATTGATCGGTAGCTTCGTGAGGAAAAATTCACAATAATATCGACAAGTTATTCTTCGGGAAATTTTTGGAACATGTTTAATCGGGCATTTAAATTGGTGGCTGAAAAACTAGGTTCGGACTTAGTCTGCTCGCAGAAGACGTATGACCGAAATTACTCTCTGAACTAGCTAGCCTGCCAGCAACCACCTCAGAGTAGACTTAAAAGGCCCTGACTAGTTGATCTGCTGGGTACAGTCCATTGGAACATACCAAGACTTCACGTCTATAACCGATGAGAAGTCGGTTCAGATTTTCTTATGGAAATGTCGAATGAATGGACGAAGGCGAAGAAACATTGCGTGATGCATTTAAGAATGTTCATGGAGTGGAAACAGCCGCTGCCTGGCTTGAGCCGTATGGCTACTGTCGGCCTGCTGATACAGATGCTGAGCAAGTTTTAACAAAGGGAGAAATCTGTAGCACACGGTGAAGAGCATTTTTCTTACGTTGCCACAAGTTTCCTGGTTATGGCCACACCTAGTGGGGTTGTAAGGAGATTGATGAGAGTGGTCTGTGCTATTATTGTCACGCTTTATATTCTTTTCAAGGATGAGTATTTAGGGTTCTACTATCAGAAGCACGCCTTAGGGAGCGGAAAGTATCAGTTAATTAAAGAAACTCTAGGCCAGACCAAAACAAAGTTACAATGGTACGTACCCTGCGAGTCAGCTTACAGCAAAGCATGGATGCTCAGGACCTACTCGAAAACTTTACGAGAGAGGGAGGCAACACCGATCAGATGTTGCTCAGTGAGCAAAATTATAACAGGGTCTCATCAGCCTGGTCTGCCAACGAATTCGAGACTTCCGTCATCTAAGTTCAGAACAGTGCTAGTCTTCGGATGCTGAACTATGGCCAAGGGGATGGATTTAGTGTTCAGAAAAACACTATCTAGTATTTATCCAACTCAGAATAATTTAATGCTATCTTTTTGAGTAAAACTCAATACCTTGGCGGACACTACCTCAAATAAAAAGGGCCAATTTGTCATTGAGGAGGACTTCAATGCTAAAGACATTGAGTGGGGCATGGTTTCAACAGATCCGACAGAAAATTGAATCCTAGAAATTGAGACTAGAATAGCAAATATCGTGCTAAATATTGCCTACCACTGGCGGTGGAATTGTGCAGCAAGCATATCCGATGTGACACTTGCTTTGGAGTTCTTAGTTCCCAGACTATGGTATGGTAAGTATTAGATAACTATTCAACCAAGGGCCACCAGCACATATCGCTCAAGACTGCAATGGTGTTTCTTGACATATACAAATTCAGGTTTACACTTTTGGGTATGATGTTGGGAAAATGGACGTGGGGGTGCTCATCAACCTGCTCACAGTGGACACACTGCTGTTGGGAGCTTCTCCAAGGAGTAAACGACTGGAAAGCACTCCAGAAGTACATTAAAGGAAGGCTCACTCACGGGGTGCGTTCAACTAGGGACCGATTTCTATGGCACTAAGACACTACAGCAAGACGGTCTACCATTGACACAATCTTAGAAGTGGTAGGCTAAGTCCAAAGAAAGGAGGCTCACAGCTACCCTAACAGACAAGTTATGGTGCGAGTGACGCTTGATGTCAAAAACGCCTTCAATTTCGTTAGATAGGTGAATATTTCGGAGCCCTGGAAAACTCTTCCCAAGTTTCAGATTATTTGATTCGGATCCTTAGGGATTATCTGAAGGGCCGGATCCAGCTAATGATAGAAAAAATAGGTCTGTGAAGGATTACATCAAATTTTGTTCAGGGCTCCATATTTAGCCCTGATTTATGTAAGATTTTATTTGATGGGCTACTGAGACTGAAGCGGTTGTATAAGTTAAGCTTTATTATGTCTTTGGATTATGCTGGTGTGCTAGTCACTGGACGCACAGTATAACATGCGCAACTTAGACTAGGTATGCTTATGATCCAAGTGCGGGATCACATGGCTTTTAGCGGTTTTTCGCCTCGCTCTCCAGAAAACTGAAGTGAACGTTAGATGCCCATCGTCCTCCTTGATAGAGAGTGGCATAAAACTTACTTGCACGTATAAGAAGGTGATAGAGAGGCAGTTGCGCCCGAAAAGAGACAAAGTTCATTCAGTGATTGGTAACAATGTTGGGTGAATGGAATAAAGAGCACATTAGTCACGCATTTCATTTATGTCCTGAGGCGGTGGCTCAATCTTCGTTATTATGAGATTGACTTCTATCTCTTTGGTGGAGATGGAGGTTTTTTATCTTACTTGCACAAGATAAGTAAGTCGTGGATTCCAGATAATGTGTTCTAGTCTGAAAAGGTTGATGACACGCGGTGACCTTGTTATGGAATAAAAAGCGCTTTCTTCCAAAAATCCAATGGAAGAATTACTCAAATCAATTGACAAATGCAAGCGGGTGGCATATTACGTTCGAGCTGTTCTAATTATAAAAGGAGTATCCAGAGGCATTGAGATAGAAAGGTCTCTTTTTTTTCACTTTCTCTTCCTTCCCCTACATCAACTAGAAAAAGGAGCCCTGCAACTCGATGGCACTGTGAAGTTCCAGGCTCAGCTCACAGCTTGGCAAATGAAGTGTTTTGTGGGTAGTCTAAAGGCAACCTAGTTCTACACTTAGGATGTTAATGATCTTCATCTTCCAATCACAAAAAAAATGTTTCTCCAGAATTTCACTTAGTTCATTCATCGTTGTATTGGTCAGTATGCCGTCACGGTAAGGTTTATCCGGAACGAACTATTCCGAGTGAGAACAAAATTCTGCACTGTCCGAATGAACCATCAGCTTTTTGATTACAAAATCCAATCATATTTTTTTGCATTTAATTAGTTGCATTTGGTTTTCTTCATCATTGGCAGAGTCCAAATTCCTCCTTTTTGTTGGAATAATGGGTCCCATCCCTATTCTTTTTCTTCTTCTTAGCAATACAGTCCCTCTTGGGCCTTCGCTTCCTGCACATCGCACCTGCAAATGTCTCGGTTCATTGACCGCGTCCTCAAATTTCCAAATCTTTGCAGTGATGATCTGTCTTCGTCGACCGAGTCAGACTAGCGTTCCCTTGGTTTCCCAACTAGTCTCCGGCCTTCAGTTCTCCCAATGAATACCTTTTTGGGTAGCCGTTGTTCGTCCATACGATTCATGTGTCCTGTCCATTGCAGCTCCCGCAGTTTTACAGTCGTTGAGAACTACGGTTTGTCAAAAATTTCATACAGATACATTGTTCCCCGTCTAACAAAGGGGTTCAATATCTCAAAGGCGTTCAATATATTTGCAGTGGTTGAGTTAGTCACACCCATAGCATAACACAGGTCTTATCACAGATTTGTATACTTGGAGCTTTGTTTTCCTGTGTACGCAGCTGGTCTTCAAGATTGTCAATACTGAATAGAATATTTTATTTGTGAGCTGTATTCTTCGGTGTATATCATCTCTTTCATTACTGGTTCTCGTTATTTTGGCGCCTAAATATACAAATATGCCAACATTTTCGATACTGTATTCGCCAATTGTAATATTTTGTGTATTTGAGGTATTTTTCCTTGACTGCGTCATGAGCTATGTTTAATTCTCATTGATTTGTTGCCTCGCTGTCGAGTTTCCGGAAGAGTTCTTTGGCAGGTGCTAATGATCGTGGTAAAATTTTCATGTCGTCCGCATAGGCTACTACTTGGCTCGACTTATATAGTAATGTACCTCACGTATCGGCAAGTAGCTGCCTTATAATTATATAATGGGGCCAGCTCATTTCCCTGCTTTAGTCCGATATTTGCGTCAAAGGCATCGGTGAGTTGGTTATTGATGCGGACTTGAGAGGTCGTCGACATCATTGTCATTTTGGTAGGATAGACTCATTTGGCTGGAATGCCAAAGCAAAGCATTATTTGGTACAGTACGTTACGATCAATACTGTCGTTGCTTGCTTAAAGTCAACGAAAATTTGGTGTACGTCTATGTTAAACTCCAAGCATTTTTCAAGTACCTGTTGGACTGTGAACAGTTGGTATATTGTCGATTTACCTGCTCTAAAACTACCTTGATACTCTCTAATAATACTATTGACGTACCTGTATGATCCGATTTTATTTTCTAAGATTTTAGAAAATATTTTGAGCGCCATACAAAGTAGTGATATACCTCTATAATTTCTGCACTGTAGCTTGCCACCTTTTTTGTGGATAGGGAATATAACTGATTGGCTCCACTCATTTGGCATATGTTCTTTTTGCCCAATGTGCTGGATGACTTTGTGAATAGCTTTATGAACACTATTGCCACCATATTTGATGAGCTCCACTGGAATCTCATCGATGCTTAGTGCTTTATTATTCTGTTGGGCTTTGATGATGGAACAAACTTCATCCAGAGTTGTTGGAGCCAATAGAAGGTGTCCGCAAACATCTATAGGCTCCAATGTTCTGGAGCTGTGCGGAGGATTAAGAAGGTTCTTGAAATATGATCACCATATTTCCTCAATCTTGGTTTCATCAGCGATGATATTTCCGATGTCATCACGACAGAGCGTGCTGTGCATGCTTGTCTTGTGTTGTTGCTTGCTAAACTTACATCTTTACTTCTCAATTGGCCGTCATATTATTTTCTTTTATTAATGCTAATTATCTTATTCGCTGCTCTTCTGAGATTTTCAAAGTGCTCTCTTTTAGTCCTGGCCTTCATCATTGAAGCAATCATGCCTCTTGCGCCGAGCTTGATGTCCAATCGTCTATTCTACCACGCTCTTAATAGCCGCTTTCACTTCCATCCAGAGCTCGTTGCTCGTCTTCATCGATGAGTCTGATAAGATGGGAGCCAGCTGGTTGTCGAGAGCCTCCGTGAAATTTTTGGCCACCAACGCCGTTTGTAGCCTTTCGGTGTCAAATTTTTGTAGCGGGCTGGTCTTCGCCGAATATGCCTTTGACATACGACATCGATAAATTAGTTTGATCAAGTAATGATCTGAATTACAATTGGCTCCTCGGTATGTACGGACGTGAAGTATGCTCGAGGCTACACGTTGTTGGATGAGAACATAGTTGATCTGATTTTGTGTGTTGCCATCCGGTGAAACCTAGGTCATTTTATGATGCGTCGATGTGGAAAGCAAGTTGAAAGTATGATTAGATGTCTGCTACATGCAAAATCAATCAGACATTGGCCGTTGTCATTTGTTTCATCGTGGAGGTTATATCCTCCAGTCGTTCCCCGATAAGATAGCTCATTACCAACCTTAGCGTTGAAATCACTCAGGATCGTTTTTGTGTCGTTTGTGGGCAATGAATCGACCAGTCTTTTCAGGTGATTGTAGATCATTTCCTTCGTTTCCTTGTTCTTTTCTTTTGTCGGGGTGTGAACAGTTATGAGCCAGATTTTGAAAAAATTTCGATTTTATACGGATTGCACACAACCGTTCATTGATTGCACCATTACAGCATCTGAATTTGAACTGCGCTTTGTTACCGAGACTTTTTTGTGGTTAGGCGATGAACGTCATCTGCGCACTGAGTGTGCGACTCCTTGCAATCGACTGGACTACCCAATTAACTCCTTCCCTATCACTCCGAGGACCTAGCTTGGAACCATTTGACACATTTGTTCCGGCTATGTCTCGTTTTGCTATGTTGAGGATCCCTCCTCCAGAGGGGGAAAGGAAGGAAGAGAAACTGCCAGACAAACAATCCTCGATTCCAGCTGCCGTGAGTGCCTTTAATCTTTTAGGACTAGCCGAACAATGTGCCACAAAGCTCCGTTTTTCAACCGCTCCAATTAACACCACAACTATACTATTCGGAATGAGCTCTCCCGTCTCCATGTAGAGGCCCGGTTGCAATATGTACAATCTTTGGAAGCAAACAATGTGTGAGAGGCATCATCTTTCGCTCGTGGTCCAAACCGATAATCGGGGGAACGTGACTTTTCAATCTTGTGTAGGTAAGACTGACAACACACATGCTCGCTCAAAAGCTGAGTCAGATAGAAGTTAGTCTCACCATATTTTCGATTAAGCCAAGGTCTCAGATCCTTCACGCAATTCGCTCAAAACTACTGCCAAACGTTGAGTGAGCACTATCTCTCCTCGCGGGCAACTGTCTTTCCCGACCTGATCAGAAGTTCCAGGTACTTCACCGCTGGCTTCGATACGATTAGTATGTCTCGAATACCGATAATCCCTACTCTAGAGATTCTCTTTTTATCAAGTTGACCATCTTGATTTTCTTCAGTGCTAGACAAAGGTCGCGAGCAGTCATCCAGTCTCTTGCTCCACGCATTAGCATACCTAACCTATGTTGCGCTTGTTCAATGGTCCATCGAGCAAATAGAGAGCAACATCATCCGCATAGCCTATCAAGTGCGAATCACCTGGAATCTTCAGTTTAAGTAGCCTGTCGTAAGATATGTTGCACAAGTCTCGACCAAGAATAGATCCCTGGGCAACACCCGATGGTTATCGAGGCTTCGATTGGGATAACAATGAAGAGCTGGGGTAGATAAAGAGGATTGGTCTCCAGGTTAAAGCAGGACGATGGACTGATTTTTGTTCATAATGCTTGCATTTTACTTTTTTTTTTAGACGAGGTGGGTTTATGATCGTAGGAGTTTCTGCGATCATTTGAAATTGAACGACGTTCCTAACGAGAGCATTTTTGTCTGTAGATATATAGTTTGCTAATCAGCTCATATTCTTTTCGAAAGTTTTTTTCATTATATCTGTTGTCTCATGTTTATCATTATAGCAAGGCCATTTCCTTTGGCCAATGACTTGTTGAGTTTGATATCATTTAGTGCTCTGGTTGTGGCGTTTAAATGGCTTACATATATTTCACAAACATTCTCAGTTCTGAGCCAACGTCCTAGATAATGTGGTGTCTGGACTTTATAGCAGTATAAACTATGTTTATATTATTTTTTAATTCCTTTCTGACTGAACTAAGTTTTAATCAATTTTTAATAATTTATCACCACATTTTTTATTAAAAATTAATTATTTATTAAAAATTATTTTTTTTTTATTAAAATTATTTAGTAAAACTTAATCAATTAATTTTTAGTAAAAAAAAAGTGACGTGATAAATTATTAAAAATTAATTCAAACTTAGTTCGATCGTTAAGGAGAAAAAAATAATATTTAGTATATATAGTGTCGCACCACTCGCAATTTATACGAAATGAAGAACTTACTAAAATATAAACTAGATGCAAGATTTCTATATGAATATTTATATCGAAGCCTTGATGGTATGAGAAAAACATCACGTTATGTTCATTTAGTGTTTACTTCATGAGGAATAATTTCACCTTCTAATTCATCTCAAGTTTTAATTACAAAGTTTACTTTTATAAACAATGTGCAATAGTTTTGCTCAAGTATATGTTATTCACATAGCTACCGACCGATTCAAGCTATAGTTTGTAGCGATCGGATTACTTATGCTGCTCTTAAATTGACCCATAATACACTCTCTGGTGCAAAACCAACGCCATACCATGTTTGAAATTCAGACTCAGCGCGCTAGGGGATACTTTTGCGATCACAGACGACTATTTTTTTTTGGTACATTTCTCGAGAGAAATTTACCTATTGCGGAGAGTATCTTATATATATATATATATATATATATATATATATATATATATATATATATATATATATATATATATATATGTATATATATATATATATATATATATATATATATATATATATATATATATATATATATATATATATATGGGATATAATGAAATTCGTGACCACGCTAGAGGTTGCAATTTTGCTCCGATTTTCGCCAAATTTTCAGGAAAAGTGTATTGAGTAAATATGTCAGTTAATTATGAGAACCAGCTATATCGGCCAGGCGAAAACAAAATGCGGCCATTTTAGACGAAAAATCGTGATTTCTGTTCTGACCAAAGTCTAGCTCCGATTTGGATGAAATTTGGTACAAAGGCTCATTGATATATGTGATGAGCCTCACAATAAAGAATCCAAATTTGGTAGTCCTGAAACAAAATGGCGGCCGCTCGAAGGTCGAAAAATGTACAAAATATTTTCGTTGTAGTTTTGGCCAAAGCTTTCAACCAATGTTAATGAAATTCAGTGGTTTGATAGAAACTATAAGTATCTAAAGAGTTATGTAAAAACAACTGGAGGTTAGGTCTTAAAAAACAAAATGGCGGCCAGTTGAAGCTCTAAATTTCAAAGTCTTTTAAAAGTCGCAATTTTTATTCGACATATATGAAACTTGATTCTAAGATAGAAATTAATTGGATCTATAGACTTTCACGTTTCGATGATCATACATGTGCAGTTTTCAAATTAGTGGTGGATTAAATATGCGACTTTTTCAGGTTTTTGTGGCCCTCTAGTGCTCATATTTGCCAACGGATTTTGATAAAACTTGAGATTATGGATTTCCGTACTAAGTTCTTGTATTTTGCAGAAAATTTTTTAAATCGAATGAAAAATATAGTCGAAATTTTAAAACCTCATAGTTTGAGCTGCAATTTTCACTAAAATTTAAATAATTTTGCCCTGTCTAGAGTGAAACTCTGATTTGAACGAGATTTAGCACATTGATTGATGAGGCCCTAGCATACATAGATTTAAAATAACCCAAAACCAAATGCAAGCATCCAAAATGGCGGCCCTCAAAGGTCAAAAGGCAAGCAAGTAGCAACTGAAATAATGAATTTTTTACATGGAAATGTTTTAAATGACTTAACATGGAAGTATTTATAAAGCAGACCATTTTTAAGATATTGTAAAATATTTTTATACAATGCCATAGCCAATTATAAAATCGCGACTTGTCTATCCATCCGTCCGTTTGTTCGTGCGTCAAAACAAGTTTTCTCGCAAACCACATGGGCTAGAATGAGAAAATCTTCTACGTAGGTCAAAAGTGGTGCCTCTTAAAATTTGCAGTGCTAGAAAATATTTTAAAGTTATATGGGGGATGCCCCCATAAAAAGGGGTGACATTAACATTTTTTCATTTCTGTAACCCTCTAGCAGCCAAGTTTCTTTAATTTAATTTAATTTTATTATGCAAACCGGATGACAAATAAAAAAGTCATCCGGTTTTTTAGCAGCCGTTTTCAATAAAAATACAAAATGATGGCACTTTATGGTTCAGAAAAGAATTGAAAATGTATATATTAATCGCAACGTAAGTGCTGATAAAACTTTTATGGAAATCATTTGAAATAAACTATTTGAGCTATTTAAGCCCACAAGTTATCACTTTTGTGTGGTAACCACTGTGAAATGTCTAAACAGCAAATGCGAGAAGGGAAAAACCTGTATTTATATGTTTATAATAATTTATTGTCCGCCAATTTTCAATATATGCTCAATACGCGTGCAACTCAATTTTTTTAGCGAAATATTTGTGGCACTATAAAGGGTCTCGAAAAACGAACGTCGGCAGATTCTTTTTATGTTAATAAATACCCATGTGGTACTGCAAAAATTGCAATAAGAAGTCTAGTAGTAGGCAAGCCAAATTTTTTTGCGAAACCTTACGCAACATACGAGAAATTTATCTTTCCAGCTGGTGCTGCCAAAGGGGGTTTTTTTCGTTGGAGGGGACGTCAGTGCTAACCCTGTTCAATAGGCATGCCTCATCAATATTCCAGAATACCGTTGGAGACTCCGTCATGGCAAGCCGGATGCCTTCGCAGATCAGCTATTGGCAAGGTCTGGCGGAGAAGATGAACGGAGACCCATGAAGTCTAGATGAAGGCGTAATGGACAAAGCAGATGAGATAGTTCTGAAATATCTAATGTCAATACTGAGGAATCACCATAGGAAAAGAGACTGATTTATTAAACAGGAGATGTGATATCACATCAGATTTTACACAAGGTCGCGTTCTCTTCGCAGTCCCCTGGAATGCCTCATATTACAAGCTTTTGAAAGAACAGCTGCCAAACAAATTCCACTTGATTGGTTTTGCAGTCAAAGTAGTGGCCTTATTCGCCAAATGTCCCGATGAACAAATGTAACTCAAACTAGGCATGATGCTGCGTCGAGTGAATGGATGCTTTCAGTAAAAGATGTTCTTATGAACTGAAAAGTAAATCGTCAATTTCTACCAATCCGAGCTCAAGCTGTCACCATTAAGTTCAAGAAAACGTTCAAATGCCTTAGTTAAATGAATTGCTTAAAGACATGCTTCTTCAATGAAACCAAGGCAACAGATGGCAAGGCTTTTGTGGGAACATTGGCTATGAGTCACATCATTGCCTTAAGGCATAGCCCCCCGTAAATCTGCAAATTTGAGTAAACTTTACAGCCGTTCACGTCAGAAACGTTACAAATATTTGCAAAAATTTTTTGTCTAGAAGTCAGAATGAACCTTTGGCTATTGAATCAACTCATTCAATTTTGCAAAAATTTTGTTAGAAAAGCTATTAAATTTACACAAAATAAGATGTTTTCGTTAAAAAATGCAGAAAATCTCGGAAACTACTTAACGTACCGAGTTGATTTAAGTTATGCTTGTTAGATCTAAATTATTTACATTGAATTAATTTATCAAAAATTTAAAAAATATTTGCAAAAAATTTCCTAGAACAAAATGTGGAAATTTGATACAAATCAATGTGCATGCATGATATTTGTTCAGTGTGTGCAAATTACACATTTTATTCCAGGAAATTTATCGCAAAAACCTTTTTTAAATTTTTCATGAGCTAATTCCATGTAGATAATTTAGATCTGACCAACAAAGCTTAAAGTAACTCGGTACGTTATTGTAGTTTCCAAGATTTACTGCATTTTTTAACGAAAACATGCTATTTTGTTTGAACTTTGCAACGTTCGCAACAAACTTTTTGCAAAATGTAATCAACTGATTCAATAGCTAAAGGTTCATTCTAATTTTTGTTTAAAAAAATTTACAAATATTCGAAAGATTTCTGAGATGGACGGCTGTAAAGTTTACCCAAATTGGCAGTTTTACTGGGGGCTGTGCCTTAACTGGGGGCTCCATATCGAGCAAGAGGTACTTACAAATGGCTGCAGTGAAGTCAACACTCCTGTATAGTTCGAACATTCCGCCTTTCTTCCGAGTAAGGAGTAATAACGCAGGGGTTGAGGCACGTAGCTATGCGGCTTGCATTCACCTCATTATCTCCAAGCGGATGGTGCTATTTAATGTGAGGACAGTGCTCACCGTGCTTCTTGCTGAAGGAACAGAAGGGTAAAAACTCGAAATTTTGGGGAACTATCGAATGCATAAATAAGTTGGGTAAACATACCTACGCTCACATCAGGAGGGCTTTGTACCCAACTTCTCAGAAATGCAGTCACCAGCAACGAATAATGTCAAGAAATATTTAAAAAAGATGTGCTCGTTTAAATTAAAATCCATTGTCTTTCTATTTTCAACGGTCGTCATTTTGTTGCAAAGTAACAAAACTCACTCAAATCATGAGTTCTCAAAAATATTAATGCTATTGACCTTAGTTGAAAATTTCAAGAAGATCAAATCACGACTGCAGTGACTGATTCGATGGAAAGTCCATAAAATACCAAAATCATTTGTTATTGTTGTTGTAATTGGAGAAATCTCAAATGGCTGTAACTTCCGTGTATATGGATCAATTTTCATAAAATTCGATAAATTAAAGGACCTTTTGTAGGGCCACGTAAATATCGGATTTCATTCAGTTTAAGGGTACGTATACGATTTTATTGGGGAAATTGTGAAACTCAAATATCATCCTATTATCAACAAAGTTGAGCGAATTTTGACTTCTAAGGTATTTGTTGCTGCTGTACTCATAAACACCTACCTCAATAATTTTTTTTCAGATTTTTTGGATCACAGGTTTCCAATCGCGAGGGGGGGGATACACATTTTTCGTATATATCCTCTCCCTGTGCGCCCCTTGATCCAAAATGTGTCAAATTAAGACCTGTTTTGAAAAGTTCTCATTTAGACCTTTCATCTAATACCCATATCGGCTACCTTTGATGAATTTCTTTTTCGATCGCCACTTCAGATGACAGAGGCGAGGTATCATCCTCTCGCAATTAGACATCTTTGGTCGAAAAATTCTATACGAAGGTCTTTATGAAAACAAAAGCGACAAATACCTTAGACATCAAAATTTGATCAACCTTATTAATAATTGAAAATCGGAGGCCCTGAAATTTGCCACAAACTTATTCATGAGTAAATATCTTTTTTTGTGGTTGGGAAGTGAATGCCATTTACGCACTGAGTTTGGGGCTTCCGTGTTCGCAAGTGACTGAACTACCCACTAAACACCTCCCCAATCAACCCGAGAACCCAGCCTGCAACAGTTTGACACATTACTTCGGGCCAGGTCTCGTTTTCGTATGCCGGGAGTCACCTTTATTAACCTGGGGGATTCCTCCTCTAGTGGGAGGGGAAAGGGGAAGAGAAATTACCCGGTAAGTGATCCCCCAGCCCCAACATCCCTGGCTGCCGTGAGTTCCTTTTATCTTTTGGTTTCATTTGTCATGCGATGCAAGCATCATCGCAAGTACACTTTCCGATACAAGCATCACCGCAACTATGCTATCCGATGTGAGCTCCTCCGTCTCCTGTAGATGTCGCATCGCAGCTTGTCCCATCTTTTGCATGAAAAACTGTGTGGCAGACATCGTCCTCCTCTCCTGGGCAAAACCGACAATCTGGGGACCGTGACTTACTAATCTTGTGCAGGTAAGACTGAAAACACCCATGCCCGTATCTTAGTAACATTTCATATGCTCGGAAAATTTTATAATAATTAGCATCAATGAAGTTACAGCCGGTTGAAAACTCCACAGTTACAACAATATCACGTGAATTGGGGAGATACACATTTGTAGACGACATACACATGACAGGTATGCACGGACTTTAAGGCAAATTTTAGAAAAGATGTGGAACATTCATATGTTGCTATAACTACTCGAACCATAAGGTCAACACTGTAAACAAAATGGCTGCAAATTTAAACTCATGAAAACTACATTTAATTTTTTCTGATTCGATTTAAGGAATCTATGTATAAGTCAAGTTGTTGATATAGAACGTTTCTGGCAGAAACACTCCCCTACTACTTCAACCTTAAGGTATTGTTTGTAATTGCTCTATATCTCTTGTGAAACACATATATACAGCAATTACAAACACTGTTTTTAGCTTGTAGAAGTTGGATGTATGTTGCAAGGTCCAGTTAACAAATATTTGCGTTGCTTCTGGACCAGTCAGTTACCTCATGGTCTATTTTTTCAAATCACTCAGGAGCATTTGAGATAGTTCAACAAATCTGCGAAGAACAAAAGAAATTTATATCTTTCGGAAAGTAATTTTCTTTCTAATTATAATTTTGAATTATTATTTATAAATATTTATTATACATATTATATATATATATATATATATATATATATATATATATATATATATATATATATATATATATATATATATAATTACGATTTATACAATTATTTTTCTGTTTCAATTGCATTCAAAATGAGTTTGAAGGCTAAGAAACATTCAGTGCAACTACAAAATGGAAAGCGAGGTGAGGCATGATGTGTGACCATTGTACATGATAAATGTATTACCATCTCTCTCCTTGCTCAGAAAGTAATTCCCAGTATGGATCTTAAGCATGAAACTTATCTCATGCAACTTATTCCGACTCCATATTCTGCCTGTTGCATGATGGAGAGTCTTGTGCTCACCTTTCCTTTATCAAGATGATAACGTGTACAAATTCCTCGCAACAGGTGACATGCGCTCATAAAATCCAGAATATTCATCTCTTTCCTACTCGCAACCTTTCGTCGCATGGCATTTAAACACATCCAAAGTTAACTTTGTGCTGAATCCTGGTTTTCTATAATTTCGTATGTATACTAATATGTCAGTCCACAATAAAGCAAATGTTTAGTTTGAGGAATCGCTGGAAATTTCTTTGTTTATTTTGAATTTTTCACGGGTTCTTTGTCAATACATTTATATGTAGAAATATGTGTCTGCACACACATAATAATATATAGAGTGACAAGGTGGGGAGCCCAGCTCTTTCAGATCTCCGTTTAATATAAATCCTTTTGTGTTCGATGCAGATGAATGGAAAAGGAATTTAGAACATTGCAAACGATATCGAAGGAAGCCAACATAATGGACATTTTTGAAGGAAAGATTACATGTTGTTTTTTGATTTTTATTAACCATAGGAGCACATTTCAAGCACTGATTAGTAAATATAAAGTGATGCATATATGCCAAATAGGAAAACCGCAATGTTGGATAAAAGTTCAAATGATTAGCATTTAAATTAAGTGATTTTATTTCATTCTTTAAAAATTTGAACATATTTTCAGTTTTCTGGTCACTAAAAACTCAGATCTCCCCAGTATTACACATTGTTGTTATTCTAACTACTCGTATAATAATCAATCGGCTATAGTTGTGCAATCTAAAACTCAATTTCTTTAGCAAATTTGAGGGCCCCTGTAGATTTCCCGGACAAAAATTAAAATTGATTATGGATATTGATCTACATGAGTGCAAGGCCAACAAATACCTTCGAAGTCGAAATTTTGTAAAGTTTGTTAGTAATAGTTTGAGTTATTAATTTCGCGGTTCAAACAACGTAGTTATTGACCATTGAAATTTTACAATTACTACAACAACAATGTGTGGTACTGGAGGATGTGCGTTGCTAAACGGCCTAAACCCTGCACATACATATATTCAAATTTTCTTGAAAATTTCAGCAATGGCATCTGATATTGATAAACCATTGCGTTTGCTCAAAAACAAGGTCAGTAAAACGCAAACAAAATCGTGGAAAATTTTAAATACTTGTTACGTTAAAAATGATGGGTGCTACGGTTGGGGGCCTTGGGATCCCGACTAGCTCGTGGAGATGGGGTAGATAGCGCCACTTGCCAACCCTAAAATTGCCCCCAGGAGCCAATTGGTGGCCTTGATGCTCCCCGGAAAGAAGGAAGGATCCTTAAGCACTCCAGACCAAAGCTAAGCCTTCGGTCAACACTGCGCGCTCCACATGCAAAATCACTGCTGTAAAACTTGCACGACACAAAATTTTATTAAAAAAAAAAAACCAATCCTAATTCAAAGTAATTAATGCAATTATTATTCAACAGTAATTTAATACAAAATTAATATTCAAAAGTATTTATCAAATCTTTACACTTACACTACGTTGGGGGCCCCACCGATGGTCGAAGTCCTCGCTTTTCAACTCAATCTCCCTGATCCAATTCGTCGGTTGTCTCGAGCAGTTTCTCTTTTCTTTCTCCCAATGGGTTGATCTCTTATTTGATGAATCCCAGATGTGGACGATGTTTGCTTTCTTCTCCTAAGAATAGGTTGTTTGCTGCCTGTTGGTTCGCTAGACGTCCTTCGTTGGCCAGAAATCCGTGAAAAAAAAAGAAACCGTTTTCACCGTCGCTGGCTCTTTTAGCGACTTGGCCCAACGGCTGTTTTACTTGAGTTGAAGAAGCCAAGTTCAAGGCCACAACATTCATCAGGGCTGCTCAACCTTGCAGCATTTATTTTGGGCGCAAACCCAGTTTTTACTTGGTGGCCATCTTCCTTTCGCGCACTGTACTTTATTATCAATAACAACCTTACCAATTGTTTTGATTGAAATGTCAGTTGTGTTTATACTTGTGATTCCGTGCGCGTATGTTTACGTTCAATAGGAGTTAATTTTAAGTGATTGTGTCCGCCGTAGTTGTGTCCGTGAAGGGATGTGTTGGGCGATCAGCCCGAGAATCTCGTAAGTATATCATGTTTCGATAAATACTCTTGTCCTGCACTCAATTGACGTAGGGTATTCTACTTCATTTCTGATTTTAGCGATTCTCTAGCGTCGCAAGCTTTAGCACGGGTGTTTGGTCGTGAGGATGAGTTTCCATGTAAAGATGGAAACTTGCATCGATGCCAGATATCAATGCAATGGCCACAACGATTGCCTCGATCATTCGGATGAAGGGAATTGCGAGGAGCGAACATGATCAGTTCCAGATTCATCCCTGTGGTAAATAAGTTCTCATCAATCACATACAACTTATAAATTGTTGTATTATGTGCGCTATCGTAAAACTTCTTTAACTTTCCAGTCTGTACATTTGTCAGCATTACAGATTTATCCTTGGAGTAGATAACAGTAATTTGCCGTCAGTGCTAAACTCTATATCGCGACATGCTTTGATATGTACTTCAAATGTGTTCAAAAGAGTGTTTTCCTCATTTGCATATTTGTATAGAAGAATATCGCCCGTTTTACTAGCGATTGCTAGAATATCCTCTTTAACATGGAAACTAATATCGGTTAGGAAGTCGTAAAGTTTGATTTCAGGCGGATGAGAACGTGCTTTTCTTATTGCAGCAATAATAGATTTTACCGTTTCATCCTCTTCTTCATCCTCGTTTAATGTACTTGCAGCAGCTCCACTTGATCCAGCTAAAGGGTCATCTGATTTAGTAGCTTCGGGCACCTGTACATCAGAATCATCTGAATCTGGAATTGAAGGATTGAAATCATTATCGCTACTAACATCATCCTCTTTAAATTGTTCTGCGAGTACAACATTGTTAATATCTCCTTCGCCCATTACCTCGAACATTAGCTCAACTTCATCAGCGATGTCAATTGAACTGCCCGAATCTTTTATAGGCAATCGTACATCGGGCAACGCTGCAGGTTGCACTGGAGCGTCTTCAACGACTGCCTTCGAACGATTTCTCGTACTTTTTAACCGACTTCCAAAAGAAAGAAGGCTATCAATTCATTGCGTATATTTTTTTTTTGCTTTTTTTTTTGTATGTTCACGCATAACTTCTAAACGGAGATAGATGTGAGAGTCTTATTTTTGGCAAATGATACGTCTTTCATCCAGTTAGGTTCTGTTTAAAGGATAAGAAATTCAAGTAACGGTAAAGCACTTTTATCCTTAAAACTAAAAAAATTCCTACTTTCACCCCGATTTTTCAGCATAACTGATCGACGCATGTAAGGATTTTGATTATAGAGGTTTCAAATCAAGGACAACATATTGATCTAAAACTTTTAGAGAAAAAAGAAAACCGACTTCGGAATGCCCTAAAAAGGATGAAATAATTTTTTTGGAAGCGGTGCCTCATCATATTTTCCCCCATTTTTTTGTGATGGTGCAGATGTTGGAAGTTTCTATGTTGAAATTGATTTGACACCGCTTCCAAAAAAATTATTTCATCCTTTTTAGGGCATTCCGAAGTCGGTTTTGTTTTTTTTCTAAAAGTTTTTTATTTCACCCTTTTTAGTGGCATTTTTTTTTTCATTTCAAACCATTCAAAACTCTGTTTCTTGAATACACTGTATCATGTTCTCGTATATTAAAATATAAATTTTACTGCAATGCAAAAACCACTACGGCTAAAATCTGCAGCGTTCATAGGAATCGAATTTAACTCTCGTAGATTTAATCCATGATCTCATCAAAGTCTACCTAGAATTTGGATTTCATGATGATATATGAATTGAAGCTTTGAGAAATTTTCGAATTTTGAACTTTGCATAGCCCGCCATTTTTATATTCTGACCTGACCCTGAAGTGCTTTTTTATCGTTCAACTTTTCTCGACCTTTGAGCGACTGCCATTTCGTTTCAAATTGTTCAAGTTTGGATTTTTTATTGCGAGCTTTATCACACAATTGAATAAATATTTGTACTAGTTTTGGTACAAACTGGAGCTATACTTTTTCAGAACAGAAATATTGCTGAAAATTTGGAGAAAATCGAAGCAAAAGCACACACATACACACACATAGCCATATATATATATAGATATAATATATATATATATATATATATATATATATATATATATATATATATATATATATATATATAGATATATATATATATATATTATCTACATACATATATGTGTACATCTAAACGCATATATATATTTATATATATATATACATATATATGTATATATATATATATATATATATATATATATATATATATATATATACACAATAAACATAGACATATACATGTATATATGTATATATATATATATATATATATATATATATATATATATATATATATATATATATATATATATATATATATATATATATATATATATATATGTGTGTGTGTGTGTAGACATGTGTATTTATATATATATAAACATAAAGTTCACTCCGCAATCAATCTCATGAAATTTGCTTAAAAATATCCTTCTTAACCGCATCATTCGTTCACGTTTATTCGATACTCATTTCCTTCGTTTTCAGTTAACTATGGCACCTAATTTTCATGAAAGTTTCAAGAAAATCATACCATATAGCTCAATGAAAACTCGGCTATGCATTTTCATCTTCATCTGTACAGTTATCAATTATAGCAGGAAATGTATCCCTTTTTAGGTTGCGATTAGCGCCGGTTTTTAATATGGAAATCACTAATTTTAGATTTCTGGGCATGTGTTGTAATGTAGATATAATATTAACTGGAAAGTAACAATTCAACTCTATAATTTGCAATCACTCACTCGATATTATTTCTTCAGGGAATTTTGTCATCCTATATGTAACGTTTACGTCTACGGATGTAAGAAGGATCCTATACCAAGCTCATTGGTAAGCAAAGAATGAATTCGGAAGAGAAAAGCATCCTGAAATGTTCCCTTTTACTATTGTTGAATTGTATTTCTGCCACATTAAGAATTAATTTATTGGTTATTTCCGGTAGAAATGATGGACTGAAATGTACCGTTTATGCTAAAAATTGAGGATTCTGGAAATTTTTATCATCCGTCACCAAAGGACTCGGTATTTCCAACAAATCCTTGCTGAGTGCCAACTTATTGGCACTTTTCGCACAAAATATCATTTAAATTCAATTTCTCGACATCGATGTATCATATTTAACTTAATTTCCTGCATAAACGGTACATTTTAGTACATCATTTCTACCGGAAATAACCAACAAATTAATTCTAAATGTGGCAGAAATACAATTCAACAATAGTTAGAGGGAACATTTCAGGATCCTTTTCTCTTCCGCATTCATTCTTTGCTTACCAATGAGCTTGGTATAGGATCCTTCTCACATTCTTAGATGTAAACGTTACATAAAGGATTATAAAATTCCCGGAAGAAATAATAAGGATTGAGTGATTGCAAATTATAGAGTTGACTCGTTACTTCCCAGTTAATATCATATGTGCATTACAACATATTCCCAGAAATCTAAAATTAGTGATTTCCATACTAAAAACCGGCGAGAATCGCAACGTAAAAAGAGATACGTTTTATGCTATAATTGATCATAAATGTACAGATGAAGATGAAAATGCATAGCCGAGCTTTCATAGAACTATATAGTATGATTTTCTTGAAACTTTCATGAAAATTAGGTGCCATAGTTAACTGAAAACGAAGGCGATGGGTATCGAATAAACGTGAACGAATGATGCGGTTAAGAAGGATATTTTTCAGTAAATCTCATGAGATTGATTGCGGAGTGAACTGTATGTTCACATATATAAATAGATATGTCTATATATATATATATATATATATATATATATATATATATATATATATATATATATATATATATATATATATGTATATATATATATATATATATATATATATATATATATATATGTATATATAAATATGTATATACATATATATATATATATATATATATATATATATATATATATATATATATGCATATATATATATATATATATATATATTTATATACATAGATATATATATATATATATATATATATATATATATATATATATATATATATATATATATATATAAATAAATAAATATACATATATATATATACATATATATATATATATATATATATATATATATATATATATATATATATATATATATATATATATATATATATATATATATATATATATATATATGGCTATGTGTGTGGTTGGTTGTATGTGAGTCTACATAGGATATAACAAAATTTGTGCCTGGGGGTCGCAACTCTGCTTCGATTTACGCCAAATTTTCAGCAATATATCTGTTCTGGCCAAAGTATAGCTCCAGCTCGTACCAAAACTAGTACAAAGATTTATTCAGTTGTGTGATAAAGATCACAACGAAGAATTCAAACTCGAACAATTTGAAACCAAATGGCGGCCCCTCAAAGGTAGAAAAAAAATGAACGATAAAAAAGCACTTCAGCGTCAGGTCAGAATATAAAAATGGCGGCTAGGTTAAGTTCAAAATTCGAAAATTTCTCAAAGCTACAATTCAAATTGGATTATTATGAAATCTAAAATCAAGGTAGACGTTAATGAGATCATGGATTAAATGTACCAGAGTTAAATTCGATTCCTTTGAACGCTGCAGATTTTAGCCGTAGTGGTTTTTGCATTGCAGTAAAAAATTATAATTTTAATATACGAGAACACGATACAATGTATTCAAGAAACTAAGTTTTGAAAGTTTTGAAATGAAAAAAATTGCCACTAAAGAGGGTGAAATAAAAAACTTTTAGAAAAAAAGAAAACCGACTTCGGAATGCCCTAAAAAGGATGAAATAAATTTTATGGAAGTGGTGCCAAATTAATTTCCCCATTTCAACATAAATACTTCCAACATCTGCACCATAACGAAACAATCGGGAAAAAAATGATATGGCACCGTTTCCATAAAATTTATTTTATCCTTTTTAGGGCATTCCGAAGTCGGTTTTATTTTTTTTCTAAAAGTTTTTAATTTGTTTAAAATTTTATTTACATGCTTGGATGAAGTGTTTCCACCATTGTCTACATCATGTACGGGCGGTAATTTATATTCTTTCTTATCGTTTTGAAGTTGAACACTAGCTAAAAGCTTTGATTGATTCATTCTACTGATTTCTCGTGCTCTTTTCGTGCTACTATGCTTTTAAAGCCAGAGTCTGATGAAGTGTTTGGCACTAATGATGACAATGAAGACACGAAGGAAGGTGTCACTGTAGATTGTGTTGCCCCTGGCTCTGCAGTGCTGCAGGCTTTACATTGTTTTAAATCTATCTTATTTTTTATCATACAAGTCGGACATTCCCACGTATCCGAATTGGTTTGAACTTGTCACCGAAGGAACTTTTCAGTGGTTCAAGTGATTTTTGCTGCGGTTTCCAACGGACGTTTTAAAGGATCAGATGTACCCTTCGGAGTTGCACACGGCCCGCAGTTATTGGCTGAATTTTCATTATGAACCATGCAAACAGAGCATTCCCACTTGTCGTTAGACATTTCGAACTGAACACCAAAGTCTGCAGTTGAAGATGGAGACGATACAATCGTTGACGTAGCTTTCGCTGCCATTGGCTTTTTAAACACATCTAACACGCTTCCAGTAGTCTTGAGTTGTGGAGCAGCGGCCGGTGTATTACTGACATTTGCAGAACTATTTTGAAAATTGGCTGTAGATGACGATTTCTGCTTATTTATCACTCCAGTAGCTTGAAACACAAAATTATTAGCCGGACTAGGTAATTTCTTTGTCTCTTCAACAAGAACGGGGTCACTAAATTTGAAGTTA
The DNA here is from genome assembly GCA_963969285.1 of Odontomyia ornata. Classification (NCBI taxonomy): domain Eukaryota; kingdom Metazoa; phylum Arthropoda; class Insecta; order Diptera; family Stratiomyidae; genus Odontomyia; species Odontomyia ornata. Next base: position 137,652,574 of record OZ017741.1, on the reverse strand, counting down.
CTTTTTGGTGCTATATTTTCCTTGGTTGCCACAAGTGTCGATGACGTCACCTCTATAGAAGCCTGAAACACAAATGCATAACCTCCATTCAACAGGATATCTGGTTTTTTCGAAAGCAAAGTACTTGGAGAGTTGATTTGACGTGCCCGACTTAACTGTTTGGTTTCCAAAACTAAATACGCTTTTAGTTGCTGGAGACGCGCCATTATTGTGTTCATTTGTTTTCCGATAAACCTTCCCCAAAGCCAGCATTTTTGCTAGCTGCTGCAGTCAGATTATAAGATTTGCAAGTGCAGATTTAAAAGGTGATAATAAAATGATACGTTCTTCATTTTTTTTCGATGGGTCTCTGAAACCAATCGTGCTTATTTTGGCATACATTTCTTTTGACTTTCATTGCTGCTATGTTGAGTTTCAATTAAACCTTATAGTTGTTGTTTTTTCCCGATTAATACTTAATACCTTACATTACTTAATACTAATGATTTACATCGTTTATCCTAACTTTACTTTAATCCTTCCTACCAGTACTTCAGCGCGTGTAGTGGTTCCTTGGTAATCTTCCGAATAAAATGTTGGAGTGCAAGGAATTCTTCTCTCCTAGGAATGGTTTCGGGGTTTAATTTATATTTCGTAACATACTCGGGAATCACATATTATTTGGGCTAAGCCAATTGAGAGATTTTATATGTAAAAGATGTAGAACATTACATGATTTACTAGTGCGACTTTCCAGTTACTTCGACCTGTTTTTAGGTTCTTCGGCTGAAATATGTCCATTTGCAAGGGGCAGAGGAACAACATTTTTTTGCATATTTTGACTTTCCCCGCTCCTTTCAACACCATCACCGCCGTTTAGAAAATCGATACTGAACATTCTCATATACACCTTTCTTTTGATGTGCACGTCTACTACGTTTGGTAAAAAAATTATTTCAGGTGTCACCCCGATATGTGAGGGATTTCCCTTAAAAACTTTATAAATTATGTTTGCATCGAAATTTGGAGAGGTTACATCTTTGAGTTGCCGTGGTTTCATAACTATTGTTGCTTTTGCTCCAAAGAAAAAGTGCTAAGATGAATGGGCCTATAGACAAACAAACAGGTCACGAAACTATTGTGATAGGTTTCTGTAAAAATATTTTGTAAAAGTTTAGAAAAGGTAATGGCTGCTTTTCTGACTCTTTTTAGGGGTTTGTACTAAACTACAAAACCCTATTGCAATCATGACCTGTGTCCGTCTGCCCGTCGGTCCGTCCGTCCGCCCGTCCTTCCGTCTGTATATCACAGGTCTTTTTCTCCGAAACTATACAGGCTACAGCCATGAAACTTTGTGGAAAGGTCAGAAGTGGTGACTTCTTGAAAGTTCAATGCTGGAAAAATTTTTCAAAGAGGTTTAAGGGGAGTCTCTCCATATAGGGAGGTGACCCCTCAACAATTTTTTTTCACCATTGGTAGTCGAGTAGGGTGTCATTTTCAAAACAAGTCTTAAAATTGCCTTATGAGTACCGAGGGGGGAGGGGAAGGGGAAATGTACGAACTTTTCGCGTACCCCCCTCACGATTGGACACCTTCCATCCGAAAAATCTGAAAAAAATCATGAATGTAGGCCTTAATGAGTAAAACAACAACAAAAACATGAGAAGTCGAAATTCACTCAACTTTGTTAGTAATAGTATGATTTATCGATTTTATGTTTTCTTGAATAAAATATAAACCGGTACTCTTAAATTCAATAAAAGCAAACGGATGACTATTTATAAGATTGATCTTTTCTGTAAGTTTCATAAAGATCGAATAGTATTTCACGAAGTTATATCGATTTGAATTTTCCTGTATTACTATGGAACAATATGTCCTGTATTACTATGGAAACATATGGCTATGGAGCCATATGCGCTTTTTACCGACTTAGACACTACAGCTTTGCTAGGATCTGCATGAAAATTACAGGAGTGATAGGTATCTTGAAGATGAGTACATTCAATTGAAACTAATTGAAAAGGCAGGACAGAGCTCCTAGCAAAAGCGCTTAGTAAACATTCTATGATTCGAAAAAATAGGCCATGAATCGATGATTGCAGTACAGAGGAGTGGCCCCTAAAAAAAAATTTCATGAAAGGTAGCCGATATGAGTATATACTGAAAGTCTTCTATGAAAACTTTTCAAAAAAGTTCTTAAACTGACAGTTTTTGCTTCAGTGGGGGCACAGGGGGTGAATTATATGGAAAATGTGTTTCGTCCCTCGCGAATGTTGTCTACCCACCTTGTTTTATACTCCTGAGTTCAATAACAGCACGATTTTGATATTCAGGCACTTCCGACGCCCGTTTAGGATGATTTTACAGCTGTATGGTTTCGGAATCAAAAGTATCCCAACCACGCAAAAAACTGCAATTGCAGGTATCGCGAAGCTGCCTGAATGCACTTTTATTGAATTCTACTCATCCTTGGCTTTCGTTTGACACCCCATATATTGAAATTGGAGAAAGTATGAAAAACGGCCGTTTTCCCAGTAACGCACTCCTTGCAATCAGATCCGAGGAAGTCCAGAATATCGTTGTTGTGAGGTTTTTTAATTTTTTTTTTGTGTCCTGAGTACAGCCATAGCTTGATTTTGATATTCAGGCGCTTCCGACTCCCGTTTCCGATGATTTTATAGCTGTATGGTTTCGGAATCAAAAGTATCCCAACTACGCAAAACAGTGCGATTACAGGTATCGCGAAGCTGCCTGAATGCACTTTTATTGAATTCTACTCATCACTGGCTTTCGTTTGACACACCATATATTGAAATTGGAGAAAGTATGAAAAACGGCCGTTTTTCAAACAACGCACTCCTTGCAATCCGATCGTTTTCCGAGGAACTCCAGAATATCGTTGCAGTGAAGATCTTTAATTGTTTTATGTTCCTGCGTACAATCACAGCGCGATTTGGATATTCAGGCACTTCCGACTCCCGTTTCCGATGATTTTACAGCTGTATGGTTTCGGAATCAAAAGTATCGCAACCACGCGAAAAAAGTGCAATTGCAGGTATCGCGAAGCTGCCTGAATGCACTTTTATTGTATTCTACTCATCACTAGCTTCCATTTGACATCCCATATATTGAAATTGGAGAAATTATGAAAAACGGCCGTTTTTCCAGCAACGCAATCCTTGTATTTCGGTCGTTTGCCGAGGAACTCCAGTTCTTCAAATTTTAGGGTTTTTACCAAAATTCAAAACCCTATTGCAATCACGACCTGTGTCCGTCCGTCCGTCCTTCCGTGTGTATGTCGCAGCAGTTTTTCTCCAACAATATAAAGGCTACAGCCATGAAACTTTGTAGAATGGTCAGAAGTGGTGACTTATTGAAAGTTCAACGGTCGAAAGATTTTTCAAAGGGGATTAAGGGGGGGTTCCCCTCTCAGCATCCATCCTCCCAGTCCTCCATCCGAGGATTGAAGTTTGGGCATACGCACGCAGAGTGGCACTGTCGTGAATCTCAACCGCTATACACTGGTAATCACTAGCCAAGTAGTCCTCTAGTACTCGTCAGTTGTGTACTCTAGGTACCAGGGACTCCGAAGCTAGTGTCACATCGGGTATGGTTCCTACGCAACCCCAGCGGTGGAAAGTAGGGGTGTTACCAGTATTCAGGACAAAAAGCGCTGTTCTGGCCGCCATGTCCAAGATTTGCTTTCCCCTTGGGTCGGATTGTGGCGTACTCCATTCAATGGCTCTAGCGTTGAAGTCTCCCCCGACCAGCATGTTGCCCTCTTTGTTCGAGACAGTGTCCTCCAGGGCATCGAGTTTGGTTAGAAAAGATCGCATTGCCTCGTTAGGCGTCAGATAAACACTGAAATATTTTATCTCTGAACACCGCACCCACACAAAACCATCCCCGCGTCCATGGCCCTGCACCTGAAGGCGGGCGCTGTCTCGAACCCAGATGGCCGAGGTACTAGATTTGTCAGGGTACCACGCTTGCGAGTCCTTGTTATGATGTTGCTCGCTCAGCAACAGGAGGTCAGCTTTCTTATCCCTCGCAAGCTGCTCAAGTAGGTCCTGGGTGTTTGTGCTTCGGTGCAAATTGACATGCAGGATACGGATGGGGGATCGCTCTTCTGGCATTTCCTCTTCCCCTCTCCCCTCCCGCTAGGAAAGGGACTCCCCAGCTTAAAGGCGCCCCACGGCGTAACAAAACGAGACCTGGCCCGAAGTAATGTGTCAAACGGTTCCAGGCTAGGTTCTCAGATTGACAGGGGAGGTGTTTAGTGGGTAGTCCAAGGGTATTTTCCATGGGAGTCCCACACTGCCAGACTCGGCGAGCGTTAATGCCTTCACCTCCCTACCACAAAAAAAGGGGGGGTTCCCCTCATGGGGAGGTGACCCCTCAAAAAAAAATTCACCGTTGGTAGTCCAGTAGGGTGTCATTGGAAAGGTCTTAATGGAATCCTTTCAAAGCAAGTTTTAAAATTGCCTTACCTGTACTGATTTGGACAGGGGAAGGGGAAATGTACGAACTTTAAGCGTACCTCCCCTCCCTCGCGATTGGATACCTTTCATTCGAAAAATCTGGAAAAAAATCATAAATGTAGGCCTTCATGAGTATAACAACAACAAATACATGAGAAGTCGAAATTCATTCAACTTTGTTAGTAATAGTATGATTTATCGATTTCATGTTTTCTTGAATAAAATCTTAACGATACCCTTAAATTCAATAAAATTCAGCACAAAGATGACTATTTCTAAGATTGAATTGAATGGTATTTAACGAAGTTTTAGCGATTTGAATTTTCCTGTGTTACTATGGAACAATATGCGCTAAATTGTTATGGAAACATATGGCTATGGAACCATATGCGCTTCTTACGGATTTGGACACTACAAGTTTGCTTGGATTTGCATGAACATTTCAGGAGTGATAGGTATCCTGAATATCTTAGAGAATCGCTTCAGCTAGTGGTGTCAGAAATCGTAAAACAAAATGTTGGTTATTTTAAATGCGAAGATTGAATAACTTTGAGGTATTTTTCCCCAACTTCAACGTTTACGGTGCATGCTTTGAACACTTGGTTCAATTTAATGAATGACTAAAGATGGGTACCTACAATTAATACTCATAGATGTAACAAGTTGATGAGGCAGGAGAGAGCTTCTAGCAAAAAGAGCTTTGTAACAATTCTAGGATTCAAAAAAATAGGCCATGAATCGATGATTACAGTACAGAGAAGTGGCCCCTGGAAATAAAATTTCATCTGGAGTAGCCGATATGAGTACCAAATGAAAGTTCTTTATGAGTGCTTTTAAAAAAAGTTCTTAAACTGACAGTTTTTGCTTCAGTGGGGGCACAGGAGGGAAATACATGAAAAATGTGTTTCTTCCCTCGCGAATGGACTCGTGTGATTTAAAAAAAATCTGAAAAAAATTATCAAGGGATAATAGTATGATCCTCGAATTTTACATTTTTTCCAATAAAATCGTCTTTGACATGTTTCTTGATTTTATTCGATGCTGGTTACTGCATTTTGTAAGTTGAGTACAAAACCCTTCTGATATGAGCATAGGTCCGTCTACCCAACTTGTTTGGGCTCTGTAAATCGATTTCATATAAGCTACGAGCTTTGCGTAATGTGTGTTTGTCCCCCCATCGGTTTGCCTGTCTGTCCGTGCAGGAACTATTGATTTTCATCAAAGGAAATCAAGCAGGGTATGAAATCAAAGGTCTAAATTAGAAATTTAAGAACCTGAAACTTAAAAATATATATGTGCATTAGGGGCCTAGGAGGAGGCAAAAAGTATGGAAAATCAGCGTACTGCTCCGATAAGGGTATCTGTTTTGAGTCCTGGCTATTTTTCCCCTACTTACTGAGGTTCTGTTGTCTCAGTTATTTCACTGAGACAACGGTGCGCTAGATTGATTCAGAGAAACACTTTGGCCTTATGCCGATGTCTTGTTACTTCATTTCTTGTACTGAGATGATCACACGTACAAATAGAAATTGAATTTAGGCGATGCTTGTATCAAATAATCAATATAGAAGGAATATAACACGTTGATTCCTATGATGGTCAAACTTAACTGACTGTATTTTATTTAATCACTTCGCTTACGAGTAAATCTATTTTACAATTGTTTTGCTCAAATGCAAACTGACAAATTGCTGAATTAACCAAATGCATATCCCACAAACTTGCAAGCGCAACACAATTTATGTGTCTTACAGACAAATAGATCATGTTGCGCTCGCTGTGGGAATCTGTAGTTTTCGAGCAGTTATAGTAGCAAACTGCTCGGAAACCCTCCTATCTCCTATGTGAATAGTAATGGCAGATTTAAGAAAAAAAAAATGTAAATTTTTCCCCTGTACTGTTTAATGTTAATGTTTAATGTTTATCTTGAAACCAATTTTCATATATATCGGATCAACATTGCGACATTTAGAAGCCTTTAAAATATTGAGTTTCAACTGGCCACCGTTTTGTTTTTTGTGACCAGACCTCCCGTTTTTTTACGTAATTCTTTAGATACTTATAATTTCTATCAAATCATGAACATCTATTGAAAGGTTTGACCACTATTACAACAACAAAATTTTGCATGTTTTTCGACCTTTGAGAACAGAAATTACGATTTTTCGTCTAAAATGGGCGCCATTTCGTTTTTGCCCAGCCGATATAGCTGGTTCACAAACTTAAAAGACATATTTACCCAATACAGCTTTCCTGAAAATTTAGTGAAAATTGAAGCAAATTGTTATATCCCATATATATATACATATATATATATATATACACATAAATATATATATATATATATATATATATATATATATATAAATAAATATATATATATATATATATATATATATATATATATATATATATATAAATATATATATATATATATATATATATATTTATATATATATATATATATATAAATATATATATATATATATATATATATATATATATATACATATATATATATATATATATATATATATATATATATATATATATATATATATATATATATATATATATATATATATATATATATGATACTCTCGGTAATAGGTAAATTTCTCTCGAGAAATTTATCTAAAAGAAAGTTAAACGAGCAACATAAAGGCAAAGTCGAGACGCAACACAAACATGTTAATGCAATATTATATAAACGAAATGTATAGGTGTCAGCTGATGAAGTTGGACAAAAGTTGAGAAGATGAGAATGCATGGGGGGATTTGTGATTGCGGGGGTCGGGAGTTGGACTCTAATCAGTTGGATGTTTCCATTGTTTGGTTTGGAGAGGAGAATTGGAGTGTATGATAAGTGCAGACTATACACGTATAAAGTGCGCGAAGTAAATAATCATTTGGTTGCGCGACGCATATGCCACTAATCGCAAATCAGACCCATACGTGTTCCTAACTATAATTCTTGATTTTCCAAGATTCAGCAATGATTTGCAAATGTTTAACAGTGTTCGATTTGTTGATTACATCGACATGCAATGATTTATCGAGCATAGTTGGTGCCGCAGGTGATATGTTGGAGCCAAGCGAGTATTAAAGTGTGAATCGAGGACGTGAGGAGAACAATCAGCTTCCGTTTAATCTTATGTCACGCTAGCCATATCTCGGCAAACATATCTCGCGACACGGCACTATCGCCGCAATCAGTGATTTTTGTCATTTAATCGAACCTTGCCTACTTTCTATCAATAACGCGATAACGGCAGATTAATATGCATGCATGTCGAACTATAGAAATGAAAACTCCCGTAACGCGACGACGACGCCATTCACAGATTTATAAGAGCACCAGTGTTACCGGTGCAATTCATAATTAAAGAAGTAGTGATGTGAATGGGCAACGCATGGATTTCGGATAACTTGGTATTTCCAATAAGTTTTCAAAAATTTCTTGTTAATTTCAATTGCCATTTATGAATCAATTCTCGAATATAACAAATTATACAGTTGAATGAGATATAATAAGTGAAATGATATTTTCAACATTTTGTGAGATCGTGGAAGTTTAGGTTTGGATAATTGTTCGGTTCGGAAAATAACTATCTGTATATTTACAATAGTGATAAACGCATTAAAATATTTTAAGGAATATTAAAACAATGTACAGCGATCTCACCACATCAACAGCGGGCGCCCGGCATGGATGTCGGTGAGTACACAATTGATTATTTAAGTGTATGTTTACAGTTACGGCTGATTTTTCAAACATTATCCATTAGAAGCAGTAGGAAAACTTGAATAAATGCGTTGTATGTTTAGATAAATCAGTTTTTAGCATTATAATAATTTAAGATAAATCATTTTTTTCGCATCATAATAATTTATAGATAAATGCACGTTATACTATGGCAGATAGATTAAATGATTTCTTTTAACCTTAAGCATTTGTTTTCCATTACAATCAAAGATGAAAAAATATGTTTAATCTTGGAATAGAGTTGGAAAGAGTGGTGTTTTTCAATTACAAGATTGAATTAATAAACTTGACTGGATTGAATCGTTCTGTAAAAGAAAACTTTCGTATTTTCTTTGGAAAAAAATGATGCCTTAAAGTAGTACGCTTGGGTCTTTTCATTTTGGCTCCTCCTAGCCGGTACAGGACCCGGCACGGTGGAAGGCCTTTTTTCAGAAAAACAATGAGCTAACCATCGGACGCGCTTCATCCGATTCTTAGTTTCAGGGACTCTCGCGGGTTGAGTGGCCCCTAGTCAAGGTGCCTTTTTATAGCATAGAGTTATGTGATCTGGTTACATAACTCTATGACATAAATTGGTCACCCGTATATTTCTTTTCTGATGGGAAGGCTCATGCGGGGTATGTTGGTATGAGTTTTCCACTCAGAAGGAAAATATATGGCCACTGCAACAGTTTTGGATCTTGATCCGGTTGGGCGGGTGCGAGGGGGCACCACCATCATCCGGTAGTCCCACTCTAAGTCCGTCTGTTTTGGCTTGTTTCAACTTGTTCTTTGAACAAGCAATTCTTTCCTCTTTGTTGTTAGCTACAATTTTTCAACTTCGGTCGCCCTTTCTTTTGAGACCCAAGAATTCGTGAATACGAAATTCATTTGTAGTGGGTCCTTGTGCTGGGGGAATGAACCCGTCCCACAACACCGCAATGCCGTCCTGCCAGCGCATTCACGCGTCCCCAGACAAGGGCATTCTCGACGGATATCAACATCTTCCTTCGCCGAGGCAGCAGACCATCGCTGCAGTCCTGAACGGACATTTTGATACCTACCTATTCACTTCAAATTTTTACCCAACGCGCACAAGATAAATTCATAGATAAGTATTTCATGCGTGTCAGACAAAACAAGGATCATCTTTTGTGCACATTCTGGCGAATGTAATGAAATTATAATGATGAGACTTTGCTGAGTTCAGTAAAATTAAGAGATAGGAATCCATGCACAGTTTTTTATAATATACTGAGCTGATTTGAGTTAAATGAAATGTAATTAGAAACAGCATGATTGAATGTTACAATTGACTTAAGATGATTCAATAATTAATTAATAAGATGATTTCATAGTTCCTCCTCCACGTCGGACAGTCCGTTCAACATTCTGCTTGACTCACTGGCAGGCTGAAGCGTCTTGGTCGGGGAATCGCCCGTTGTTCTCGAGAGATGCATTGATAGTTTCTGGATTCAAAAACAAGTTAAATTGCCAGTGAAATATTTCAAGAGATGCTGAGATATCCAATCGTGTATTGATGAACATCACGATTGTCCAATTCATTAAAATCAATAGATTCTTGAGCGTATAAGTGTCATTTTAGCTCTTCTAGCTCTGAGCCATAGGCTTGGCAGTTTTGCGAGGATTTGTTTGGTGAATTTTTTGCTGTTTTGATGTTCATAGTGTGTGAATGAACTCTTGTATAAGAAGCACTAAGTTCATTTGTGTGCATATGATGACCCTGTATGGTGATAGTATTAGATTTTAATGTACAATTTGAGTACATTGTGAGTTAGAGTTGAGGGTTTATCACCGCAGACAACATGAGCTACTGTACAATTCGTTAATGCATAAATCCACTCATTCAAAAAGAGAAGAGAGTTTTTGAGTTCCGTTATGCTGCATTCAACCAGCACTTCACAAGTGCTGATGTTGGTTTCCTTGTGGTACAGTGGGTGAGATTGTTGACATAGATGTTTCCATCTGGATGCATTTTATGTGTTCTTCCTCTGTAAGTCGATAGTACAAATCACGGTGTTGACTGATAATCAGTTATCGGGAACCAGCAATTATCGCTATTCGTCGAATGTTATTGTGTTAACGACTGGGATTTAGAATTCAAATATAACGAAGCCTTCGATTAATCTGGCGCTAATTGATGCTACCCTGAACAGTCTTAAGAAGTTGTCATTAGCCGCTGGTAAACACAGCTTGTCAGGTAGATGCTCTTTGATGTTAGATATCGCTACGCTCAATTGCTTCTTCGACAGCAATAATGGGTGTTAATTTTCGTGTTAGGTATCAGTGATGTTGCTTACTATGTAGGCATGAATGCGTTGCAAATTGATGGTAATTAGCGTCATTTCAAACGACAACATCGTGATGAGATTTGTCACCTCATTTTGATTGCCCTCCTGATTTGGGCCTCTTATAATGTTGGTTAATTGATTTAGCTCCTCTTCAATTATCTTGAACCTTTGTTGGACAGTTTCATCACTTTGCTTGATAATGTTCAACGTGGAATCGATAATAGATGTTTGATTCTTTAATAGAGAGTAAAATTTTTCTTGATTTCCTCTTGCACCTTTGGTCGTCTGAGTTATCTGGTTAGCAATGCTTCATTCAGAACACCAAACAATGATTTTGCCACACTATGCTATCAACAATGTCGAAGGCTCTTCTTTTGGTTCGGACTTTTAACAATCAATTGATGTTTGTAAGTTCATTTTGCAACTGTATAAAGTGATTCCTTAGCATTAACCAACTGATCTTAAATGTTCTTTGCTCACAAAGCTGTTGCAACATATTCGTTCCGTTTTCTAATGTTATGAATCCTGTCCAATATGGCCCTAAATCATAGTAGATTACGAGCTACCATTCGCTAGTCGATAAATATGCATTACCTAATGATTGAAAATGTAGTCCTGAATGCGGTCCAAAAGTTGAAACCTTAACGAGCTTTACATGTTTCAAGCGTATTATCAAACAGGTGAAAAGTAGTGAGACAATCGACGTCCCTCTTTTCCATTTTTCGGGTGAACCCTTAGAGCAACAAGACCCTGGATCCTTTTTGATCGATGTTCACTTTTTACGTTCAGGGATATCTTCCTGGGAGGTGCCTTCTTCACAGCTTCACAGTATCTTCACCAAATGGCAGTGGAGCAAGTCGATGTATGGCTCTCTTTACGAGTATAACTCCTGAAGAAGTCGTTACGCAAGCCGCTCGAACAAAGCCATCATTGCCCTTATAAACTTTGGTGATTCAGCCTAGTGGCCGCTTTATTACCGGCATATTGCGCTGCTTGATGATTACAAACGTACTCGGTTGAACATTCTGGTAGGTCAGTTTCCATTTCGAGTGATATTGCGATAAATCAAGTATTCTTTTGATCAGCGTCTCCAAATTTCATGCTTAATATGGTTTAAAAGTTTCCATCTCGTAAGCAATATGCCTTTTATTGGCTCCACCGTGACATCTACGGTAGCTGTTGGAGGTTCTCCGATGAGAAAATGGCATAGCGTCAGTGCTGAAAAATCATAAGGATCTTCTGATGGTGGTGATAATGGTCACAAATCACTTTAACTTCCGCCACGAGATTTTGTAGCTCTTCATAAGTTAAATTTGCTGATAAATATCCTTAGTGTAGCAAATATTTGGCCAATTTAACTGCCGTCTCCCACAGGTCGCCCAAATGGGACGGACGAGGTGATATAAAATGAAAATTTACATTCTGACTATTTTATACGGTGGCTATTCTCTCCTGAGCTTTCTCGAAATGTAAGGAAGTTGCTAGTTCTTTAACATGATAATAGGTTCCCGCAAAATTGGTTGCTCTGTCACTGTAGAAATTTCTACAGTGGCCTCGTCTGCTAAAGAATCATTTGAAGGAGCCGATGAATGCTTTGGTGCTAAGATCACTCACTAGTTCTAAATGTACTGGCTTAGTGGCAAAACAACAAAACATGGCAACGTATCCCTTTTGCGGTCGCGAATTAGCATCGCCCCCCAGAAATCTACTCTTACATTAATGAACGGTCAAGTAGGCTGCTCCGAAGCTCCCTGCAGCGGCTCACCTGCTGTGAGAACCTTGACGAACCTCTCGACGTCCATTCTTCCGATGTTCCATCCAGTTGTAGAAGGCCGAGAGCACGGACGTTGGGAGACAGCATCACTTATCTCAAGTAGAATGCACTGATGATCACTGGTTGAGTAGTCCTCTAATACTTTCCAGTTGTGTATCCTCCGTACTGAGGACTCCGAGGCGAATGTCACGTCCGGTATGGTTCCCTCACAGCCAATACGGCGGAAAGTCGGCGTGTTTCCCGAGTTTAGTACGACGAGGGCCGTCCTGGATGCCATTTCCAGGATTCGTTTTCCCCGCGGATCCGTCTGAAGATTGCTTTAGCATTGAAGTCGCCCCCAACGAGCTTTTTACGCTCAGCGGTCGAGACAGCGCCCTCCAAAGCATTAAGCTTGGCTTGGAAAGATGATATCGACTCGTTAGGCGTTAGGTACACACTAAAGAAGGTGATCCCTGAGCACCGAACCCACACGAAACCATCCCCCCCTTGTGCTGTTTAACCGTTAATCCTCTGTAAGGACTCCACACGTAACAGAAGAAGATTAGTCTGTGCCAACCTTGTAGGCCACTATCCAGTAAAGAAGCGTATTTTGCAGAACTAGTAGTTCACTGCCTAGCTTTATTTGAGTAATTGATGAAATGTCGTAGAAATATTATGTACTTAGCATAAGATCGACGCGTTCCGTATTGTGGAAAATTGAATCAGCAAACTTCAGATTGCTCGATATGGGCTGCTGAGGTATGCTCAATTCTATTGATGGTTGTGGAGATATTATTTTCTCCATTATATATGCTTCCAAGTGCATGGTATACCCATTAAACCTTGATTGAAGTGCAACGTTCACCCTTTTACGTGTCCGTTCCACTGATTCACCGACTTTTTCAATAAGGGTCGAGTTGTGACATGATGCAATTCCTACCAGCTTTGCTATTTGATTTGTAATAAGATTAACTTATGAATAAAGATCCAGTACTGCTTGGCATTTGATTATTTTTTCATTTATACCACTTAGTTTAACAACGGTGGTGCTCAAAAGGACATGTTTAATTTTCCCTTGATTATTCAGCATGGTCTACCAGACTGCCGAGCCATCTAGTATGCTGGCTGCAATTGAGTCTTCTGTGGGCGCCATTGATTGGTCTCGGGTACAAGATGCCTCTAGGAGCAGTAAGCTATTGTGTTTCTTGGAACACCCCTTACAACCTTGTGATGTCCAGTTCCAGTTCACTGATTTATGTCCCTCTCGAAAACAGTTGACGCAAAATCCTCTGCTTTGAATAGTTTTTAACATCTTTGAGTGAGTTGCAGAAAGTTTGGACAGTAGTAGACTGGATGAGATTGATTGCATACGAGACATGATGAGCTTATTAAGGCTGCACTGGTTGATTTCAAACCCGGGATTATTCACGGTTCTATTGTTGATTGCCAAGTACCTCTAATGCTAGAAAACGTATCTCCGAAAATGTCGAGAACTCCTTCAATGACTGGAGCTTGCGTGGGTTTGCCAGCGATTATTCATAAATACTGTACGTGACGGTATCGAGCTTCCTGATGAGGATGTGAAGAAGCAGGCCTCTTATGCATTCGACTGTTGCGTCGTACACGGACTGCTGCTGGTGAGGAATTATCACCTGCAATGGATGATTGAGCCATCAGCTTGTTGTGGAGGGCTGTAACCAATAAACGTTGATTTTCATATCGTTCGTTTAGAATATTTCATGCAGACTCTTAGTCGTCTTCGGAAGGCGCAAAATTCTGTATGAGTTTTGCCGCTTCCCTGGTGAGACTGGAATTTAGGTACCACATTTTTCGGCATCTGGATAATGGTTCATTATAAATCATTTCACAAAACGAATCGTGAAATTCTCGCCAATATAGATGATCTCTGTCAAACGTCGGTAGATTGATTTTTGGCAGGTTTAAACTAGGTGCTGTCGCTGGAGATGTTGGCTGGACAAGTGTTCCGTTCATTTTGTCGAGCTCACCTTCCAGTCCTATGAGCCAGTATTGCGGGAATCTTTTGCCCAACGCGTAAAAGATAAATTCATAGATAAGAATTTCATGCGCTCCAGACAAAACAAGCATCATCTTACGTGTACATTCCAGTGAGTTTAGAAGAGCACTTTAATAGCGTGAATTTGATACGATGAAATTATGATGATGAGACCTTGCTGAGCTTAGTAAAATTAAGAGATAGGAATTTATGCTTCGTTTTTAATAATAAATTGCGCTGATTTGAGTTGAATGAAATTAATAAGAAAAAGTATGATCTAATGTTCAAATTGAGTAAAAATGATTCAAAAATGAATTAATAATTAATAAGATAATTTTGTACAATATCTTTGAGCTTAAAAGTATGAAAAACAAGTAGAAGTAGTAGGAGAGTGCTCCTGCCAGAAGAGTTTTCCAAACAAACTTGTTACTCACCTTCTGACTACAGAAATTAACTCATATATAGACACCATAAATTGAATCCGTTAAACAAAAATATGGTTATTATGTATTTCAATTCACCACCATTTCAATTTCAGTATGCTGATCTCATTGTTTCAGTGATCATGATGACATATCAATTGTTTACGCCGGGACTCTTTTCTCCCGACCTTTGATTCTATTATTTTGCGTAGAAATGCACAACACACTGATTGAACTTTAAGATTGGCAATTATCCAAATAATGCGTGTATTTATATTGCATTTCAGAGTCTTGTTTATCACAGTTTCTTAAATTTTTAATCGAAAAACAAATGATTATTAAATGTTACAAATTAGCACAATCAAAAGATTTGGATGCTTCACGCTTAATTTTATTCTTCTTAACCACAATTCAGTGAATCCCCAAGACACCAGATAACTGATTTAATCGGCTGAGCATTTCACCCACGTTCAATTGCCAAAGCAATTCGCTGATCACACAAACGCGCCAGAGAAAGAACGCTGAGTTTGCGTCTTTTCACTGGCATGCCGGCCTTTGTCCATGGAATTTAACCCAATCTCTTCGATAATGGATCCACTTCATGGACAAATGCACTTGCTGAATGTGCATGGGTCAGCAATTTGGCTGGAAATGAAAAATATCAAATGGAATCACAGTCTATGGCAAAATTTAGAATTCGTGAAGGTTGACTAAAATATGAAGTTGAATTAAATTATTGAATTAAAGTATTTGAAACTGAATTAAATTATTGATTTTGGGTGAAATGCCGGCGAAAGGTAGATATAATTGTTCTTAAAAGGAACAGTAAATGATTGATCAATAGATCGGTGAATTGCATTAAAATGATAGATCAATGGATAAATCAGCCAAATAAATCGAATTAATTACGGATGGGCTAATTATCACAGTGTTAATTAACCTTAAATAACTATGAAAGTTGATTGAAGCGTTGATGTTGCCGAGTCAGCCCGTGTCAGGAACTCAACCGTCCATTCAACTTCCTCCAAGGTGTCCGGTAGGCTGTAGCATCTAGGGAAAGGCACTGGTGGTTGGATTGTTTTTGCAGGAACGCCAGTGGAGCCAGATCAGCAGTATAACTAGTCCGAGAATGCCCACGTAGCCGATGGTGTACTGGTGAATGTCGTGATCGGTCACTTGATTGGTCCATGAAACATCTTGCGCTTGTAGTTGTCGCCACAGTTTTTAATTTCAGATGCAGACTCAGTGAAATGAGTGGAGTCAGTGAAAGAATCCACAAGATTGGGCCCGCCACCAGTAGAAATGTGCTGAAAGACATCGTGCACGGTGATGGCTTGGCCCTCGTACATGTAGTGCCCCTGGATGTCGGTTTTGAGAGTGCAGCCCATCCCCAGTGTGGAAGCGTTACTGCCACACACTAGGGGAGCGATGGTTTGGTTGACGAAAGCGTAGATCCATACGTTCGATTGAGGGATGTTGGACCAGAGAGATGAGGTGTGTGGTTCCACTGAGGTGCATTTGGGCCCGGGTATAATTTCCTTCAATGAGTCGACTTCGCATCGACTCATGATGGATTCCTTGCTGTATTATGGATGAGTTTGTCGGCAAATGTGAATGTTTGGTTCCGTTTGCATGCAGGATGGGTACTTCGCCTCCAAGAGTGGGTAGTAAATGTCATGGTGCAGCGTGATTATTAAATATTGTGAGGATGGCTGTATGGCCACTAACTTGTTGGACCTCACCATAGATATTGCGAGAAGTCGATAGAGCTCGAGTGTCGTTGCTGCTACCAGTATAACTTTTAGTTCAAAGATGACGAAATCGGTGGTCAGACCCTGATTAACGTTATTTGAAAGAGTTGTAGGACATTCTCCTGGTGTATAAGTAGCCGCTGGTTCTCGGGTAGATGCTCTCTAATGTTTGTCACCTCCGCGCCCAATTGTTGCTGTAGCAATAACAAAAACTGAACTGTCCATGTTGAGTATCCGTGCCTACGCTGGTGAGGGACGATTGAATTCTCTACAAGTTGACGGTGGTGAGCGTCATTTCCAATGAGAGCGTGGTGATCGCGTCGAGCATCGGAGATTGACTTCCCTCAGGATGAGGAGCCTTGATGGCATTGGTCAGTCTGGTTAACCCCTGCTTTATTGCTGTGAAACATTTTTGGGACATTTGTTTGGTTTTGCCAAGGATATTCAGTGTTGAGTCGATGATGAAAGTTTGGTTTGTTAGCAGTGAGTGCAGCTTGTCTTGTTTCCTTGCATGGTTTTGATGGTTCGGGCCATTTGATTGGCATAATCGTCATCGAGTACGCCAATCAATGATCATGCAAGGCCATCCACTATATTGATAGCACCTCTTTTGAACCTGATTCTTAAGATTTGGTTCATTCTCGAGAACTCCCTTTCAAAGTACCGGAAATGGTCTATAACATGTAGGCAGTTGGTCTGCATGGTTCCACCTTCGCACAGCTGCTGATGTAGAACAGTCAATCCGTATGGGATTGTTGGAAAGGCGTGCGCTATGGGAGCTAGCAGGTACATCAAAAGAAGCGCCATAATTGACTTTTCAGTTCGTATGGATCGTCACCTTGTCCTCGGGATTTCATCAATACTGATCTGGGATCCTTCCTTCGTCAAGTGGGGGGAACTAGCTTGTGGTAGTTCTTCGTTAGACTGCGCGCCGTCGAGTACTGGTAGCGGGAGCAGTTTGTGTATCAGCCTTTTCAAGAGGTGGTTTTGACATCAGCAACTCGAACGAAACCATCGGCGCCTTCGTACGTTTTGATAATTCACCCCAGTGGCCACTTCACCGATGGGATGTTATCTTCACCTGTACTGATGTAACGAGAAAATTGGGCCTGCTGCAATGATGACAGACCACTTGGAAATCGGACCACTGGGTATGGGTTCCCACTGGTAATGCTGCATCGAGTCCAATTCCAATCACCATCATTCCTGCAGGAATAGCTCGGCTGCTACTATCACAGGAGCTAGAATGCCCAATGGATCGAACATTCTGGCTATATCAGATGCCATCGTCCTCTTGGAGAACTTCGCATCGGTTGGATCCAGGTTGGTTTGGACCTGGAACTCGTCAGTTTTTGGATGCCAGATGGCTCCCACCGTCTTGATATAGCCCTCATGTAAACTACTGAAGTCCAGCTGGACCGCTTGGTCCTCAGGTATAATCTGCTTCAACAATAGAGGATGGTTAGCACACCATTTGCTCAAATTCATACCTGCGCTCGAGATTGCATAGCTCTGCCAGTTTGCGAAGTGCCTCCTCTAAGCTGTCCGCCCCGGCCATGACGTCATCGATGTAGCAATCCTTCTCCATTGCGCTGCTTCCCGGGGGCTTTTCTGCTGGCTCTCTTGTGCTAGAGCCTGTAGAAATTTTGTAGCTACATATGGGGCACACGTTGTGCCGTAGGTTACTGTTTTCAACTGGTAGTATCACACTGGTTGCGTTGAACTATTTCTCCAAATTAAGCCATGGTACCGACAGTCTTCAGTATGGAGCATTATCTGCCAATACATCTTCTTGATGTCGGCGGTGAACACGAAACAAGGCATTCTGAAACGCAGGAGCATCGAAAAAAGGTCATCCTGGACAGTAGGCCCTGTAGGAAGGAAATCATTCAACGAAACGTTTGTGGTCATCTCACTGGATGCATCGATATCACCGGTAGCTTGATTGTACTGCTGTCAAGCTTCAGGATACAATGATGTGGAAGGAAGTATCGTAATTCCTCCCACTGCTGCGACGTCTGCTTCTCCATATGTCCAAGCTGAATATACTCCTCCATGAAGTCGTCGTATGGAAATTTTAGATCAGGATTCCTCTCCAGTCGATGCTCCAAGGCAATGAATATGCGAGTGGCCACCACTTGGGGATCACCTAACGTCTCAGGATCCTTGCTGAATGGGAGCTCAACCAAGAAGCGGCCGTCAGGACGTCTTGTCATTGTCTGATAGAAATGTGCTTTGCAAGCATTTTCAGTTATCGTTAGCTTATGTTGCGGATACTGTACTCCCTTGACCTCCCAAAATCGCATGATAAGCTGATTAAGCTGGTTATCTTCTGCCAAGATGCCGCATGTCACGGAAGACACTTGAGCTGTGACCACTCTTCTGGCCACAATCTACCCTAGGAGTGTCTTCTGGAGCACTGGAAGCTGTAGGCCCAACTTTATTTGTCCAATGGCTAGGACATCGTAAAAGTATTCGGCACTTGGCAACGTGTCGATGCGCTCCGTTCGGTGAAAGTCTGGATCTGTCAGCCTTATGTTTTTGGGAATGTGCCATCCCGATGTGTTCAAGTTCTGAGACGGTTGCGGTGATATAATTTTGTCCAAGACGTAGGCTTCCAACTGCATGGCATATCCTTATGATCTGGATCTTAGGCCAAGATTCACCTTATGGTACGCATTCTCAGTACTACGGCCTACCCTTTCAATAAGGGCAAGGTGTGGTGTCGATGATAAACCCAATTTTTTGATGATTTTTTTTGACTAGGTTTATTTGTGATCCCGGATCTAGCACAGCTCGACAATTTGTTTGTTGCTAGTAACCAGCCTGACAACGGCTGTGCCCAGAAGTACATGTCCTTGGGTCGGGGCTCCATTAGAGTCGTTAAAGCGAGCTATGGCGGTTCTACATTTGTTTGCGGTTTCGAGTCTTGATTCGGCGTTGTCCTGCTCGAGGATATCGTCTTGGTTTGTTTGGGCTTGTTGTCTGTAGCAGGGTGTTGAGATTCTTGGAACACTGATGGCAACTTCTGGTCGTCCAGCTGGAAGCCTGATGTCCTTCTTTAAGGCAATTCACGCACAGCTTCTTAGCGCGCACGAAACTTAGTTTCTTTGCAGCAGTGATCCTAAGGAAATCCGGGCAGTAGTAAAGTGGGTGTTCCAGCTCACACATTAAAAAGTGAGAAGTTGTCGTGGTGGTCGTGGTTGACTTGGTGGCTTTCCTGCGGTTGGTCTCCAGCTCCTTTGTTTTATGGCCTGGAAATGCGTTTCCATGAAGTCCAACAAACTCTTCAAGAGTGGTAGCTCTCGCGGGTTGAATAATGATTGTTTGTATGATGCGTGAGCCGCTGGGTCCAATTTTCTGATTAGCACATATAGCAGCAACGGATTCCAGTCCCTTGTGTTCACTTGCATGTTTTCCAGGCCTCTGAGACACTCTTGTGTAGTATCATGCAGAGCATTTATTACTGCCACTGATGGCCTTTCATTAGCTTGAGATGGCTGGCACATCAATTTGTTGATGAGCGTCGCTACCAATAGTCACCGGTTGTCGTACCTTTCCTTCAAGGTTGTCATCCAACAATGTAAAATTTCGAATCAAGAGCTCCGCTTCTCTGGTGAGACCGGCCTTGAGGTACCATAGCGTTTGGTACTTGGACATCGGTTGGTTATGCACCATTTGCATGAACAAGTCTTTTGTCCCGGCCTTTGATTTTATTAATTTGCGTAGAAATGCGCAACACAATGATCGAACTTTAAGATTGGCAATTATCCAAATGGTGCGTGTATTTATATTGCATTTCAGGGTCTTGTTCATCACAGTTAATGTAGTCGAAAAATATATGATTATTAAATGTTACAAATTAGCACAATCAAAAGATTGGATGCTTCACACTTAAGTTCATTCTTCCTAACCACAATTGAATGAATCCCCAAGACACCAAATAACTGACTGAATCGGCTGAGCATTACACCCACGTTCAATTGCCAAAGCAATTCGCTGACTAAACAAACGCGCCAGAGAAAGAACACTGAGTTTGCGTCTTTTCGCTGGCATGCCTGCCTTTGTCCATGAAATGTAACCAAATCTCTTCGATTATAGATCCACTTCATGGATAAATGCACTCGCTGAATGTGCATTGGTCAGCAATTTGGCTGGGAATGAAAAAAAGCAAATAAAACTACAGTATGTGGTAAAATTAAGGATTCGTAAATATTTGAAATTGAGTTAAATTATAGAATTAAAATATTTGAAATTGAATTAAATTATTGATGTTGGGTGAAATGCCGACGAAAGGTAGATACAATTGTTCTTAAAAGGAATAGTGAATAATTAACGAATTGATCGGTGAATTGAGTTAAAACGATAGATCAATGAATGAATCAATCAAATAAATCGAATTAATTACAGATAGGCTAATTAACCTTGAATAACTATGTAAGTTGATTGAAGCGTTGATGTTGCCGGATCAGGCCATGATGGGCGCTCCGGGGGTGTAAGAAACTCAACATCAATGTTATAAACTGTTTGTAAAAGTTTCATCTTCTTGCATATGTGTAGTGCCTAGGTCATTTGCTAACGTGTATCTCCATATTAGAACTTGTTTTTATTGTAATAGTTGCTAAACTTTCAATAGGCTGTAACATAGCCATATATAACTCAATCATTGTGAAACTTGCAGGATACATATACCTCTAGCTAGACGCAAGGCAAATTTAAGGATTCCCTTTTGTGTTTCATTGAAAAAAACATACAATTCATAAAATGTACTATTATTAACAACGTTGATTGAATTTTGAGGTATTTTTTGACCTTGCAGTCAAAAAAACCTACTTGTATTCCTGGTTTCAGATCACAGGTGTTCAACCGCCAGGAAGATACACATTTTTTTAACATATGCCCGCTCCCTGTGCCACTCACTTCAAAAAGTGTCAGTTTACGACCTGTTTTGATTACCCATATAAGCTAACTTTGGTAAAAGGAATGTTTAAGGCTCAAACACATATATTGAGAGAACCCTCTAAAAACTTCGTAATTTTTTTTTGAAACTTTGAAAAAAGTGTAATAGAAACATTTTGAAAAAAATTCCGCCTACTACTGGTACTACAAATTACAATAAAAATTAACGTAACAATAATGAGCTGCAACAAAGCAAAATTTACTAATTGCCATTTAGCCCCCAAAACTGTTCCATCTGATTTTGACTGGCCTCAATATACCGCGCAAATGAGTATCTTGATTGAAACCGTTGATTCCATGAGCTCAAACTCGGAAGATATTCTATATTCCTATTGCTAGCCCACCTATATGTATGCCATATAGTCAGGGCACCATCAGAATTAAAAACATATCAATTCATGTCCAAACATTGTATAAGGAATAACAAGGTATGGTCACTTGCGATAAAAGCTTTTTATATGACGTCACATGGATGGATGCATTCATGTAACATAGAATGCATATGCTTATGAATATTATATGGATTTTATAACTTCTTTGGAATTAAATTGTGACCCTCGTGCTTAATATTATGTTCATGCTTGGATAAATCTTGAAGTTGAAGGAATATTATAATAAAAGTAATTACTCTATTTTAGTATAGGGCAGCATTTGATGTGAATGAAATTTGCACCGTTGGATCGCAGCGATTTTCATTTTTTTCGTCACCTCGAAATTTGATCTGAAGTCAAGAAATTATCTTTTTCTTACGTCTATTGTATCAACATAAGCTTAAATATTAACATCAACGCCAAAAAATTGTTTTCGTAATTTCAGCGTTTCCAAACCTTTTCTTAGATCCGCGGGCGAAAAGGCAAAATGAACGCCTGAAATAAGTATTTAGTGGCAGAAACACAGCTGACAAATATCAGAGAGTAGTGAAGCAAATAAGCCTCGGCAACGAAATATATAACTGCAGTTCGACATGCTTTCTAAATCGAGAAAATGCATTAGATATGCTAATATGACACACTAATCATAAAAAGGCAAATATATATCGAATAAGATAAATGAACTATTCACTTTTATGATATGTCGGCCCAATGTATATCAACCGGAAAGATTGACACATCAACATACGAAAACAGCGGCATATACAAACTGACATGCAAGGACTGCAACTTGGTATATATAGGAAGGACAACACGAAAACTAACGACAAGATACAAAGAGCACTTACGATCTTTCTTATACTACAAGGCAGACTCCAATTGTGTGACGCACCTACGAAACCACGCACATGAGCCTGACGCTATGACAAACTCTATGAAATTGCTACACAAACAAAGCAAAGGACCGAGACTTGACATCCTAGAAAGGCTTGAAATTTATAAACATAGAAAGACAGACGGTGATATTATCAACGAACAACTTGTCACCAATTCCGACGCAATTTTCTCAGTCCTAGACCACACTCTTAGACAAAAACGGAAAAGAGATGAAACAGAACAAACGGACAGCCAACAAGCAAAAAAACAAAAACCTAATATTCCTCTACCTGGTATAATTTAGCACTTGAGTAAATTACTTCCTGCCCTCATTACCCATCCACTAACTACCCATCTGCTAATTACCCATCCGCTAATTACCCATTCGCTAATTACTTATCGGCTTAACCTATCCTACGACAATATAGTCGTTCCCTTCAACGCATCCTTTAGACACCGAAGATGACTCAAAGTAGTCGAAACGCGTCTGCTCACACAACTAAGCAAGGCCTGACGGCTTTTAAAGAAAAAAGAGAATTGGCCTGCGGATATCAAATAAACAAAATTATTGACGTATTCAGAGTTGTTCGCAAGTCGTATACTGTGCAAGTCTTGCATGTTTTCGTGGCTATCCAGATGATAAGCGATGATGGTTGAATAAGTAGGATGAATCAATGCTATTCGAGAATTGATGATGTGCCATGAGCGTTAGAGCGCTTTGCTTCATGTTGCAGTTGGATTTGAATTTCAGTGATTCTGAGCCGAGTAGCACTTCCATAATTCTGGCTGACTATAAGCGTTGGTGGGCAATCAGGTAGTGATGGTTTCTTGTCCAATTTTGAAGTGCTGGACTCTGCTGGACTTAGTACTTTCGTGGCCGTATAGTCTGGTGTGTTTACATTGGACTCTACATTGTGCTGTAATTCTTCACTCGTCGAATCAATTGGAAGAGCTCTCTTAAGTGTGCCCTGCTCGGTTTTCACGTCATCTACTCTAGTGACTCCGTCTGATTCTTCCAAGTGCCCATTTGAACGGGGAAACGTTATCTTCCTTCAATAGAACTAGTATTCCCAGGGGTATTTTCGTTTTCCCTGTTTTCCATTTACCTCTAGTTTGAAGCTCCTACAGAGACTCTTTTGGCCACCGTTTCCAGAAATCTATTTGACAGGCCTGAACGAGTTTCCATCGTTGCAATAATGTAATGTTACTTTCTAAGTATTCTGGATTGGGTGATGTGCTGAGCGGTTTTCCAATCAAAAAATTACCTGGCGTTAGAGCTTGCATGTCGTTCGGATTACTTGATGGAGGAGTCAATGGACGCGAGTTGAGAATGGCTTCGATTTCGGTAATGGTTATGTGGAGTTTTTCATACGTTAGTGAAGCACCGGCTACAACTCTTTTTATGTGGTATTTTGCGGACTTCACGGCAGCCTCCCACAACCCTCCAAAATGAGGAGATCTTGGAAGAATAAAGCACCATTCGATTCTTTCATCTGCACAGCAAGTTTGTATCTCGTTCTAGATTGGTTTGTTTGAAAATAGCTTCCGTATCTCCTTCATTTCATTTTCTGCTCCTACGAAATTAGTGGCGTTATTACAGAATATCTCGCAGGGACGACCTATACGTGCAAGAAATCACTTTAAAGCGCCCAAAAAAGCATCTTTTGTTAGGTCTGAAACCAATTCCAGATGTACAGCCTTGGTACTGAAACAGATTAAAAACAGAGATATATGCTTTTGTAGGTTTCTTTCCTCTGATCTTGTAGTGTATCTGAATTGGACCGCAGAAATCTACTCCTACATTTGTAAATGGCCGCCCTGTTTGAACTCTTTCTTTTGGTAGATTTCCCATAATCTGTGTGTAAAGCTTTGGTTTTACCTTGCAGTATCGTATACACTTCTGTACAACACTTTGCGCTAAGGTTTTCTAACGTATAGGCCAAAATTCTTGTCGTATAATTGCAAGTAACGCTTGAGAACCTGCATGAAGATGTTTCTCATGAAGATATTGAATCAACAGGCTGACTACCTCGTTTGAGTGTGGCAAAAGAAGCAGGTGTTTTGGTTCATATGGTAAGTTTGAATTGTCGATTCTAACTCCTACTAGAAGTGGTCCCTTGTCGTCTTGCTGGCAAGGTTGCATGTTTCGTCAGATATTTTGGATCTTCCTTGAATACCGTTTGTTGGACTTCCCCAATAATATAAAGTAGCCCATTGTGAAGCTCTACAAGAGTTATCAGTCTAGTTTTTAAGCCTTGATCTGGCTTTAAGTTTTGCACAAAAGCGCCTAATTTAAGCTGTCATTCGTTGAAGAAATTTAAATGAATTTCTATTATTTATCATACTAAGGATTAACATTGATGGTTGTACAGACACCAAAGTACTGCCTTTCTTTTCCTCATCCGTTTCTAGATGATGGAATCGTTCTGCAAGTGAAAGCTCCTATTCATCTTAGTGCACAGTGTTTGATGTCGATGTAGATTCACGTGAGTTGGATGACTTCGTGTTTGCTGGCTGATTTCGATCATTGGAGCTTCGTCGCCTAATTAACATGATTATTATGATGATGGTGAGGAAGACGATGACCCCACGTTGGGCGCCATTGTAATGATTTTCGAAATGTCCTTGTAGGACACTGATACCAATGGTCTGGCACAAGTGTCAG
Organism: Odontomyia ornata; assembly: GCA_963969285.1. NCBI lineage: Eukaryota > Metazoa > Arthropoda > Insecta > Diptera > Stratiomyidae > Odontomyia > Odontomyia ornata. Next base: position 137,627,243 of record OZ017741.1, on the reverse strand, counting down.
CGAGCTGAAACAACACCGAGCTCAGCCAGCTAGCTTCGCTTAACGACCGCGTACGCGTGCTTGACGACTAGCATTTGCGGGATCATATGAGGCGGATTCTTTTCAAGCCACGTAGCTACACTACAAAATACTTATCACGCGTACTCTACTCTACAAGACGTCCCGATCAATTTTTATTATCTTTAGAAATCTTCTATTAGGTGTTAAGTAAGCTACTCTACAGTAATTCAATATTTTTTTGCCTCGTTAAAGTTAGCGGACACGGAAGGTTGAGACAAACGCAAACATTACACAAAAAGCAACCGTTACTTTCTCCGAAGAAGGTCGTTGCACTACAAAGGAATGTCAAACCTAAAGATGTTAAAGTGGCTGAAGTGAACCACTCGTCTCTGCGTAAAGGATGGAAACTTGATGAATGTAGTTTACTTTACACTAGTAAAACAACAAACTAAGCAGTTTCGACGGGGTGACCACCTTATCTCTTCAAGAGCAGCCACTCCTGATCACCACGGGGCTGCTCGACTGCTCGTTTGTTCAAAATTAGAACAAAATTAGAACTATCTTCAAACTGTATAAAAATGTGCAAACCATTCTTTTGGCAACATTAAGGGACGCACTACTCTATGAAATCATCGGCATGTTCAGGCGGCAGAGCCACCACGAACAAAGAACTCCAGAAGATGCTATAGACCTTATCATACCGAAGACAAGACAAACAACACCAAAAGAAAGTTTATCGGTGACTCTATCTTTACTTTACGGAACACTCCAAAGTATGCTACGTTAATATCAAATGGTGAGGGCGACAATAAAAATTGAATCGGTTCATCTGCCGACAGCAAAATTAAAAATGTGAGAACTCGAAGGAGAGTGGTGTTGTTTCCCCTTCGGGCCCCATGTTGGGCGCCATTGTAATGATTTTCGAAATGTCCGTGTAGGACACGGGTGCCGATGGTCTGACACAAGTGTCAGCGAGTTAAAACAACACCGAGCTCAGCTAACTAGCTTCGCTTAACGACGACGTACGCGTGCTTGACGACTAGCATTTGCAGGATCATATGAGGCGGGTTCTTGTCGAGCCACGAAGCTACACTACAAAATACTTATCACGCGTACTCTACTCTACAAGACGTCCCGATCAATTTTTATTATCTTTAGAAATCTTCTATTAGGTGTTAAGTAAGCTACTCTACAGTAATTCAATATTTTTTTGCCTCGTTAAAGTTAGCGGACACGGAGGGTTGAGACAAACGCAAACATTACATTAAAAGCAACCGTTACTTTCTCTGAAGAAGGTCGTTGCATTACAAGGGGAATGTCAAACATAAAGATGTTGAAGTGGCCGAAGTGAATCACTCATCTCTGCGTAAAGGATGGAAACTTGACGGATGTAGTTTACTTTACACTAGTAGAACAACAAACTAAGCAGTTTCGACGGGGTGACCACCTTATCTCTTCAAGAGCAGCCACTCCTGATCACCATGGAGCTGCTCGACTGCTTATGTTTATTACAAATGGTAACCGCGGAGGTTATCCACAAAGCCTGATGTTTGACCATTTGCAGATGCGTAGTCATGAGAATTGAATCCTTCAAAATGGGTTGGAAGATTTGATCAGTCGTCTTGGCAATGGGAGGATGATTATTTTGATGAACATCTCTCGCACTCCACCTGACAGGCAAGACTTTTCTTGCAAAGGAGCCGATTAATTTTCTTTCGTCATTCACAGTAGTTCGTAGTGTTATGCCATTTGCTCGAATGTTGCAATTTTTGAGCATTGTAATAATACCAATGTCGGTTAAGGGAAGTTCCTCTCTTTCACCGTGGTATATGATTGATGTTGTGATTGGGATATTCGTTACAAAAAGCCAACTATGGGTTGCAAGCGGGCTTTTTTGGTCTTTGATAAATTTCATCGACTACACAGTTCGGCGTAGTATTCATATCCTTTGTTATCTTAGGAGAGTCAAGGTAAATGTTGTCTTCAATTATACAAGAATCAAACTGATCTTCTTCGAGCTCGAAATAGTTTTCTTGGTTAAAGCTAACTCCCAGCTTTGGCGCCCTAATGAAAGGTATTGTGTAATGGGTTTCATCTCTTTTGTGAGCAATAGCCGTTACATGCAACGATTCATAGTAATCATTTTCAAGAATGTAGAAATAGCCGTGGATTGAAATATTGTCATCTGACTGAACAAGTATTGTGCGTCCCTGTGGTCTCTGCGAAAATGTATAATATGGACCGATTCTCATCCAAACCTTTTGTAGTGTTTCCTGAATTGTTTCCAGGGTTAAAAAACGTAATATGCTGCCATGGCCATATAAAGTACCACATAACTTTGTGTACTTTGTCTGTAGTTCGTCAAAATAATCAATTGCCGTAAGATAGGTAGAGATGGCCTGCAGTCCAAGCTTCTGTTGGTCAGTTCTGATATACCATTTATTCATCTGGTTGACAAAATCGATGACCTCGTTTAATTTGGTGCTGGATTCTCCGAGCTTTTGCGAAGTGAAGTTACTGAACGTTACTACGTGAGTACTGAGTAACATGTTTTGATGAGTTGTCGCTTGCATTAGTGACTGTTGATTATGTTGAAGGCGATCGATATCTTTGTAGACTTCTTCGTTCACCCAAAAAATCGCGGTTAAAACTTTTCCTAGCACGACTTAGTGACTTGTTCGCCATTTTATTCATTTGATGCAATACTAGGTCGCGTTTTATGCGTAGGTGCCTAACAAGTGTATCACAATGTGTTGTTGTAGCTTGCGTGCTTTAGCACATTTCATTAGCTCTGTTAAGAGTAGAAAGAATATTTTCCTTCTCTGTTAAAAGTTGCCTCATGGGATAGTTTACATCCATTCTTAATTTCCCTCGAATGATTCTAGAATGTCCCAGCTTCTCAATATAATACCCCATGTTTGGCTTCCATAGATGATAGTGCTCATTTGAAACGTTTTGCGTGAAAACGGTTCCAAGCGATATGATCGTGATCATTATACTTAGTAACGTTTTTGCCCAGGTACATGGAGCGATCCTGAGCTTCTTAAGATGTTTATATAATGCCGTAGGTTGCGATGTCGACTGGACTTTGGTTATAGTATTAAAAGGGCGCTTGTGTGGAGGACGGATTTCAGCTTTTCCTTTAGTCTTCGGAGGTTGTGGTTCTTCGAAAAGCTCAATGGGAAGATGGCATAAGTTTGTGATTCCAACTTGTTTTTGCTGGTTGCCATTATACAGAACTATTGCTGTGCGTACTTTGTCATCTTCTCCAGGTTGCACTGCGCAAACTCGAGCCAGTGGCCATTTGGCCGGTAACGTATCTTTGTCTTTTATGAGGACGAGCTCTCCAAATTTGACATTTTGCAGCTCGCTAGTCCGCTTTGATCTATGTTGGAGAAGATGCAAGTACTCTGTTGACCATCTCCGCCAAAACTTCTGATGTAATGAAGTGATTTCCTGCCAATGTTAATATAGGGTCTTTTCTGAACTGTCTGCTTGTGGCAAAGCCAATAGAGGTTGGCCTACTAAAAAGTGCCCTAGCGCTAATGCTTCTAGGTCTTCTGGATTGCTAGATAAAGGTACTAGCGGTCTCGAATTCAGACAAACTTCAATTTGGCACAATATGGTTGTGAGTTCCTCGAAAGTTGGAACAATTTTCGACTCGTTGAATATACGTTTAATATGGCCCTTTGCCGCCTTTACTCCTGCCTCCCATAAGCCCCCAACTTATGACTTCTTTGGAAGATATTCGCGCGACCTCCTTCATTGATTTTTGAATGGCTTCTTCCATCTCCTGTTCGATTTTATTACTCGCTCCTATAAAATTTGTGCCATGGTCACTAAATATTTCACGACACAGCCCACGTCTACTGATAAAGCGTTTAAATGCAGCAAGAAATGCTTCAGTAGATATGTCGCTCACAAGCTCCAAATGTATAGCCTTTGTTACCATGCAGATAAACAGGCATATATAGCCTTTAGTTGTGGATGCCGGGAGGTTGCCCATGAGTTGTTTGGTTTGATTATTTGCATATCGACAGCAAGTGAGGCATCGATAGACTTCATGGTGAATGACTTTTTGATCGTTGACGTTCCAGTAGCGCATTCAAAGATAGTTTCTCACAACAGTAATGGTTCCATGCAAAGTATAAGAGCATGCTTCCCGTATGATTAAGTTCGTGATATGATGTCGCTTTGGTAATAATATTGGATGCTTATATTCCTCTGGAATATTGGCATGCTGTAATCGGCCACCTACATGAACTATTCCCTGTGAATCAATCAAAGGGCAATGGCTTCTCAGTTTCTTTTGTAGTGGCTTTTTGGCTTTGATCTGCGTGATTTCTGCAGCGAATTCAATCTGCTGTACCATATGGATTATTTTCACACGAGAATCTTCATATTCGTTTGGAGTTATCAAGCCCACTGCGTCTATTGGATTTGGTTCTGCAATTATATGCAAGGCAAGTAATCAGCGCAGTGATAGTGACCAATTTGTGGAAGTTGGAGTATCGCTCTAGGAGGCCGAAGTGCTTCGTGATACCACCGAAACAGACTATCTCCTGCGGTTTTTCGCCTTTCGAAAGCCAATCCGGGCCAGTCCACCATAAACTGTGTTCCTTAAGTTCGAGGGGGCTTATTCTTCTTAAAGCAGTCAGCAGGATTCTCTTTAGATTTTATATAATTCCAAGAGCCAGTTTGTTGGCTTAAATTGTGGATTTTAGAGACCCTGTTTCCAACATATTTTTCTAAAGCTGATGGATTTTTTTGTGGCCAAGCTAAAACTATAGTTGAATTGCACCACACAAAGATTGGAACATTGTCAATTTTGATGTTGATGTTTGAACCAGTAGTTCCGCTAGCAACAATGCTCCATTGAGTTCTAATCTTGAAAGCGTTAATTTTGCTTTTAGGGGTGTCACCTTTGTCTTCGCACAAAGAAGTGTCGGCCTGATTTTTCCAGATATGTCTGTTACCTTGCAATAAATTACTGCGGCTTCCAAAGTATCGCAAAATCCGTGCAATTGTGCTGAATGCTGACTTCCATAGTAAATCCAGCGTGGAATCCTAATAGATTCTATAAGTGGTAATTGCCTTTCTAACCGCTTCCATTCAGCTATAATTTCATCGGATGGATTTTCATCCCAATCGACTCCAGACTGCCAGACCTTTTGCATTAAAATCTTTGCTCTAACCGTTACTGGTGCCAGCCATTGAAGTGCTTTTTGTGTTTCATCAAAGTTGGGAATTTTGAACTGAAACTCGTCCATTCCAGTGTATACCCAGCGTTTTTATAGTGGAGTCTTTAGTCAATTCATGGAGTCCTACTTCTCTGAAGTTTTCGGGAATACATTCAAGCAGATTTTGATTATTGCTAGTCCATTTGCGTAATCTAAACCTGCCTTTTTGTAACAGGTCACTTATATATTTCTGGAGGATCTTTGCTTCAGCCAGAGTATCAGCTCCACTTGATATGTCGTCAATATAAAAATCTACCATCAGTATTTGGGCAAGTGGGAAATTGCTTTTTTGATCTGCAGCTAATTGGAATAGCGTCCTTACCGCCAGAAATGTAGCCGGAGCAGTGCCGCAGGTAAAAGTTTTCAACTGATACTCTTCTATAGGACCAGATTTTTTAGGTCTCCATAAGATTCGTTAATAGTCTCTACAGTCTTGTGCCATGTTCACTTGGCGAAACATTTTTTCAATGTCAGCTCTGTACACATATTTGTGTTTTCTCCATCTAGGCATGATTTGTGCTAGGTCTTGTTGTTGTTTAGGCTAATGTAGAGTTTGTCGTTAAAGCTTGGACCATACAGAGCTTTAGCCGAAGCATCAAATACCACTCGAACTTTTGTCGTGGTGCTACTTTCCTTGATGACTGGGTGATGTGGAAGGTAATATACAAGCCGTTCAACACCAATGTATGGAGTTACTTTCTCCATATGGCCTATGTTCAGATATTCCTGGAGAAATTCGTGATATGATTTTCTTAAGTTTTCGTCTTTACTCAAGCGTTTTAAAACGAATAAGCGCTCTGTTCCGTGACTCCCCAAGTTCTTGAATTGGAGCTTCGTTTTTGAAAGGAAGCGTGACGGTGTTTCACCCACTGGCATCTCTCGCATGGACTTTTGCATGGACTTGTGGAATTCAGCCATAGAGATATTAGATGCTACTCGTAAATTAGGTGCATTTGATTGTTCATTCAAAGTTTTGCCATTATCTAGCAAAGCTGGTTTTTTTGTGCTGAAAGAGGATTTCCTTTCCTTATTTTACTTTCGATAATCTCTTCAAACACATCCGCACCAAATACCATGTCTGTAGAGCTTGATATGTTAAATTGAGGATCTGCGAGGTTCAAACCTTGCGTCCACTTGGGCTTAACAGCATATGTTTGTTCATCTGGCAACACCGTTGCAAGTGAGGGCATAATAAATGCTTCTATTGAAATTTTAAATTCGGATGCAAATCTTGGTGTTGTTTTTAAGGTAATTTTTCTTCGTATTGTTGCAGCATTCACACCACCAATACCTGTTATGGTAGCAAGTACGTTTTCTGAAGGTATAAATAGCTTCTTTGCTGCCGTAGCTGAGATGAAAGATGTTTGAGAGCCTGGATCTATTAATGCCCGTAACGATATATATTCTCCAGCATATGTTGTTGTATTTATTAATGCTGTAGCTAATATCACATTCGAGTTACAGGGAATGTGCGTAGTCTCGTCTTTAGTAGCCAGGTTGGCTTTAATTGTGTTATTCATGTGTAAAAGTGTATAGTGCTTTGTTTGCACTCAAAGCATCGTAGCTTACTTTTGCACGTACTGCCGTGGGCTAGGCAGTTCTTGCACAGCTTTTTATCTTTTACGAATTGGAGTCGATCTGCAGGTGATGAGCCTTTGAGTTTTTCACAATGGTATAGAATGTGAGTTCCTTGGCAATATGCACAATTTGCTTTTGTTGCTACGTATGCTTTCTTCTTCAAAGGTTGAGCTGTATTTGGCTGAGTCTTGATCATGGAAAGAAGTTGATATCGTCGCATCAGGAACTTGTGGAGCTTCTGAATTCTTGAGAACTCTTTGCCGTTCTCTAGTCTTTCCTCAAACATACGCAAAGTTTCATTGGCAAATTTTCTCATCGCAATTCGTACGTTTATTGAGTCCCAATGTTGAGTTTCATAGCCCATGTTTTTAAGCCCTTCCATACAGTTTCGAATTGTATTATATAAGTTGTTTGCATCTACAGCAACTCGATATTCGATTTTTTTACATCAAGTATAGAGCTAAGTTTCTGTTGTTGCGAAATCGATCTTCCAACATTTGAAGTGAAGTTTCATAATTATTTGCATTTAATTGCATATGACACACTGCCTCTTTAGCTTCTCCCTGAAGATAGCCCAGTAAATATTGCATTTTCTGAATTGATCCCAATGTCAGATTACAGTGGATAAGTGCTTTAAACAAATCGTAAAAACGTTGTCAATACTTACTACTACTGTAGAACATCACGTACGATGGGCTACTGAGAATCGAGCTGCCGGATGAGTCGCGCTTGATCGGCTATGCAGATGATGTCGCGGGGCTAGTTGTGGGACGCACTGTTGAACAAGCGCAACTCAGACTGGGTATGCTAATGCGCCGAGTGAGGGACTGGATGACTGCTCGCGGGTTCAGCCTAGCTTTGGAGAAAACCGAAGTAGTCATCTTGACAAAGAAGAGAATCCCTAGAGTAAGGATGATCACCATTGGGGAAGCACTCGTTGAGACTAAACTAGCAGTGAAGTACCTGGGCATTTTGATCGACTCAAAGATGCGTTTCTCCGAGCAAATCAGGGCAATAGCTGACAAGGCTGCAGCGAGTGTTTCGGCTCTCAGCCGACTAATGACCAACAAAGGGGGTCCCACCTCATCAAGAAGGAGACTTCTGATGAGTGCAGTACAATCTGTGCTGTTGTACGGATCGGAAATATGGTGTGAGGCTCTCAACAAGAAGCTGTATCGAAAGCACTTGGCACAGGTGCAGCGACGAGGAGCGCTGCGGATTGCATCTGCATATCGGACTGTCTCGGAGTCGGCAGTGCTGGTCATCGCAGGAGTGATACCCATTGCCCTCCTTGCCAAGGAGCGCCGCAGAATCTACCTGCGGAGGAACGAATGCGACAGAGATGCTGTCGCCCATGAAGAACGAGAACGCTCACTCAGTGATTGGCAACAGTCCTGGATGAGCGATACAAAAGGTAGGTGGACCGCACGCCTTATTGGTCACCTGAGGCTGTGGCTCAATCGAAGGCATGGTGAGACTGACTAATATCTAACTTAGTTACTGAGTGAACATGGATACTTTCGGTCTTACCCGCACAAGATTGGTAAGTCACAGTCTCCTGACTGCATATTCTGTGCTGGACAGGTCGATGATGCCTACCACACATTTTTTGTATGCAAGAGGTGGGAAAGGCAGCGCGGTGACCTCATTGAAGAAATAGGAGATCTCTCTTCGGATGAACTCACTGGAGAGATGCTCACATCCGTTGACAAATGGAACTGTGTGGCACATTATGCTCGGGCAGTCCTTAAGATAAAAAGGAACACATTTGAGCGCCTGGAGGCGACCAGGGCGGAGGGGTCTCTTTTCTAGAAATCCCTCTCCGTTCCCCTCCTTGCGCTGGAAAAGGGATCCCTGTAGCCCGGTGGCGCCTAAGCGCGTAGAGAAATGAGGCTTAGCCCGAAGTAATGTGTCAAACGGTTCCAGGCTAGGTTCTCAGATTGACAGGGGAGGTGTTTAGTGGGTAGTCCAAGGGTATCCTCCATGGGAGTCCCACACTGCCAGACTCGGCGGGCGTAAATGCCTTCACCTGCCTACCACAAAAAAAAATCCTTACCATCTCCGTTAAATGTTGGTATTTGAATTGGTGGAAGCTTTGGCAGGTCGAAGTGGAATTCGATGTTGAATGGCTGGGTATCATGTTGTGGAGGTGGATTGAATATTTGTATGCCAGGATTGTTTGGTTGAGTTGCTTGAATCACAAGTACGGGTTTCTATACCTGTTCATTTCCTTGTTGGAAAAATGACTTCATTGCAACATATTTAATCTCTGCAGCTCCGAGCAGGCCATTTGCAAAATATGAATCTTCAGGAGATAGACTCTCCGTAAGTAGCTAAAATATTTCTTCCAAGTTGGAAACCTTTTTTTCGAAATATTCAGCGGTTTTCCTTATTGCACTGTCCTTCCTAAAGTTTCGCCCCATGGTCTCCATCTGCGTAACTAGCGTTCACTGGTCCTCTAAAACTCGCGTTGTATCTATATCGAATATTTGATGGACACTCATCTAAACTAATATAGAGTTTAGAGACTGGGAATAACTTGGAATCACTTGGAAAGGAAAAGGAATTAAACAAAGAAGGCGCGACGGACCAATAAAAAATATCTAAAGATCATTCACACAAGATGAAGTTTAGACGCTAGCTAAAGACTTAATTGTTGTAAAGTCTTTAGCCCTTTTAGGAATGGGATGAGGAATGTAGATATATATGGAATACAAACACTCTTGTGATCCTTGTTGAACTGGGCACATTTTATTCTTCCTATGAGTTTCTATATTTAACAAAATATGCTTACATCTAAAATACATTTCATTTATTGATTGCTAGCATTTTACATATCGCTTAATGCTGCACGTGAATTATTGAATATAGGCTTGATTATGCGTAAAAATCAAAACAATATGCAAAGTGAACATAGAGTACAAGCAATGCCAATAATCTGTAAAGTTGAATAATCGATGAATAAGTAAGCGAATGATTTTAAGCTAAGATTGCATTATTGGTAAATTATTGATGAAATAGGGGAGTTAATGATTCGATATTAAATAATTTGACACAGGACAATATGATTGTTGAATCTGTCCAATAATAAATATTTTCCATTGGTGTACACAACGCCTTTTGAAGCTTCATAACGAATTTAACCATCAGGTGAGCGGCGCATAGTTCTAGCCTAGGAATTGGTAGCCGCTTGAGTGGTGCAACTCGAAAAGGTGTGTTACGTAGCGTCCATTTGAATCTGCTGAGCGTTTGTAAATTGCTGCTCCAAACGCCAGTTCACCAGCATCAGGGAAGGCGTGTAGTTCAATACTGGAGATATCGTCTGATACCGCATGTCGGGGAATAACGAGTGACCAGATTACTAAGCTCTTTACGAAACTTGCGCCATTTGGTTGATAGTCCTTCAGGAATTTGACAGTCCCAATCTAGTTCAAGGTACCAGAGTTCTTGAATGAAGATTTCTTCTTTGGAAACGATAGGGTTGATGAGGCCCAAAGGATCATAGATGGTCATTATGTCACTGAGAATACTCTGTTTGGTAATTTTGTCCACTGATGATAGATTCACTTTGATCCCATAATTGTCGGTATTGGGATACCATGCAGTGCCAAGAGATTTTGTGTAGTAGTCATCCTCCATTGTTGAGGTAGTCATCGTTTGGAGATCTTTCTTAGGAATATGTTCGACCAGTTTAGAGTGGTTTGATTTCCGAAGCCGAAATCCACCTTCGGATTTATGGATGCGTAAAGCTTCTTGTAGTTTGTTAGATCCGGACAAAATGTCATCCACATAAAAATGCAACCTTGGATCCGAGAGGAAACTCCTTTTGTTTTGTTTCGGCCAAATACTGAAGAGCTCTCGTAGTTAAGTATGGTGCGCTGGCGGTGCCATATGTAACTGTTCGCAATCTATAGAATTTGATTGCCACTGATGGATTGTCTCTCCTCAAGACCAACTGGAAGTTGCGGTCTTCTTCTGCTACTATAATTTGCCTATACATATTCTCTATATCTGCAGAGAAAACATATCGGTGTTTCCTAAACCGAACCAATATTGAGAACAGCTCATCTTATACTACCGGACCGACAAGTCGTAAATTGTGGAGGGAGATGTTCGTCGAAGTTTTACAAGATCCATCGAAAACGACTCGCAATTTTGTGGTTGTGCTATCTGGTTTAAGCACGTATTGATGTGGCAGAAAACAATGGATTTTTGAAATCAAGGCTGGATCAATCAGTTCCATGTGATTGAGAGCTAGTAATTTGTCCATGAATTGTTTATACAGCTGTTTAAGTTTGGAATTCCACTTCAAGCGCCGTTCTTGGCATAGCAAATGTTTGATTGCTATCAGTTTAGATTCTTCCAAAGAATTCAACCATTCAGCAAATGGCAGCTTGACTTCACACTTTCTTTCAGGACTCTTCCAAATTGCATTGACAAAGTGTTGTTCGCATTTTCTTTCATTTTCCGTCATGGCTGATGAATTGGATTCCACATTTTCGAGCTCCCAAGATCGCTTTAGCTGATCTTCAATTGAGCTGGTAGCAATGTTGCACATGGTTGAGAGATTTTGATACGCTGTGTTTACTTTTCCCAAAACGATCCAGCCTAGAATAGAGTGCTGTCAAGTTGACAGATCTGATGAAAGCTTTATTTTCTCAGGTGACATTAAATTAGCGTAGATCTCGGCTCCTATTTAGATGTCAACCTGTTTCGGAGTGTTGAAATCGGAGTCAGTCAAATAAATATATCCTGGAATCGGCCATGACTTTATATTACAAATTTGATCTGGTTGGTATGACGTTATTTCAGGCAAAATTACGAATTCCAGCACTGTCGCAAACTCATTGACTCGAGACTAGATGGTAATGTTGATTCTCTCCGCAGGGGGAATGCCGGTCGACAAGGCCACTCTTGGAGGCTAGCATTCTTTGGGGAGTTCCGCCCCCACGTACCCGAGGAAATTCCCGCAGGGAGAAAGCCGGTCGACCAGAACATTCTTGGAGGCTAGCATTCTTTGGGGAGTGCCGCCCCCACGGACCCGAGGATATGGGGGGTGCCGTGAGGTTCCCTCCTGGGATGACATGTAATGACTCTGATTGTACCTGGACTACGCTTTGGACAACGAACTGGAATTGACGCTTTGGGCTGGCGGATGTGATGGTTTGGACCTAGTTGCTTTGCACAGTAGCGCCGAGGTGGAACTCCTGTGTGAACGGCTCCAATTCAACTATCATACCGTCTCCGTCCCGGTAAAACCTTGGCAGGCCTCGGAGTACGTTCGAAGTTCGCACGATTGGGTTGGTGGTGTAGGTTCGGTTGAGACGGACTCCCGATTAGCGCTGGTCTGGCTCTGAGCACTTGTCCCCATAAGGGCTTGTGCCAACCCTCGCATGGCCTCCCTGCTCTGCAAAGATAACCATGGGACCAAAAAGGCGACTACACACACGGACGGAGATAGCGGCTCCGAGGGGGGACCCAACAAAACTGGAGCAATCAAAAGACCAAAAAAATCCAAAAAAGGAAATAAATAATAACAGCAACGACGACGCAACCAGCGGTTGCAGCCACGATATCAAAAGTACATCAAGAGCTGTACTAACCACGAAAAAAACGAAGACTAACAGGACGACAGTGACGGTAGACGAAAAACGGAGAACAGCATACAGTCTGGTGCAGACTGAGATTCCTGCGTCGTTTAGGGGCAGCAAAAAAATTATGCGAACGCCCAAGCGTCCTACTAAGGAGAAGCGGGAGACTCGGCAGGATGCTTCAGGTGTTCGAGCAGTGGAAGATAACATAAAGAGCATCGGAAATTCGATTGTCACCGCTGCGATCGTTACTAAAGCGACCGATGCAAGGGTCACAAATCCCGTCATTGCAACGAAAAATTCAGAAGCAAGCGAGGAGATTACGGCAGTAAAAGCAAAGAGTGACCAGACACCCTGTGATTGCACCGCCAACGTTGAAAATGTGGCGGAAGTACTGCACTTGGAAACGGAACGCAAAAACCTCTCCCAAGGATGGTTGCAAGGTACAATTGCGGCTCAGCGATACGAAGAGGAAAGACTACTTCGAAAAGCGGGAGATGTTCTGAAAAGAATACAAGCTGCACGCGACTCCCCAAAAATCAGCAAAGCAGCAAAGGAAGGGCTCCTTGAACTAGAGGAGACCCTAGATTGCATAGGGTACTATCGGAGAAGCTGGTTAAGGGCCGAAGACGGGAGAAGGCTAAAGAGGCGCTTAGGGCAAAACCTAAAGGCGACACGCAGATAGCTCCACCATTAAACGTCAATAAAAGAATGGCGTCTAGCCCAATCGAAGGAGATCGGGATAAAAGAAGGAAAGAAGAGGCACTTGAAGGGCGTGGAGCACTAGATCAGGGGTTCCAGATAGTGTTTACAAAAGGAGCGAAGAAAGCTGCAAGGAAACTCCTTCAAAAAAAGCCAGAAAGTAAAGTTCGTACGGACGCCCAATTACAAAAAGGACCTGATGCAAAGCAAGAGAGGCAGAAGCCCCAACGAAGACCCCGGCAGCAGGCACTGCTTGTGAAGCTCCAAGATGGCCGATCCTACGCGGAAGTACTGCGAGACATCAGGGGAAACGTAAGGCCCGAAGACACCAATACTATCATTAAAGTAGTACGACCAACGCGGTCAGGCCACATACTGGCCGAATTCGGAGCAGAGGCCGGCAATAAAGATGCATTCTGTGACGCAGTAAAGAAATTCCTCGGCAAAAGCGCAACTATAGCCCCGCTCAAGCCGATGGCAACGATCGAAATACGAGACATAGACTGCGTGACGGATCTGGCCGAGGTAGAAGAGGCCATCAAAAGGGAGTTCTCTAGCGTGGGAAGGATCAAAGCGAGACTGACACCAGAAAACAACAGGGGACAACGCATGGCCATAGTTGACTTGACTGCAAAGGACGCCGAACAATTCCTGAACAAGGGCAGAGTACGAATTGGGTGGGTTGTCTATAGGATACGGCGAAGAGCAACGCCTCTTCAATGTTTCAAATGCCTTGGTTATGGTCACACCACACAAGTATGCAAAGGACCTGATACGAGTTCCCTATGTTACAAATGCGGTGAAATGGGTCATAAAAGAAAATAGTGTAAGAAGGAGGCACACTGTATTCTTTGCAAGGATGCTGATCCAAAACTTGATTTTGGACACGTCTTGGGATCAGGAAAATGCTGGGTGTTCCAGGAAGCCCTAGCCAAGGCAAAATCAGAGCTTCGATGACCCGTATCCAGCAGCCAAACCTACACTGCAGTTCAGCCGCCCAAAATCTGCTTGAGCAGTTTGCGAGGGACAGGAAAGCCGACTTCTTGCTGCTGAGTGAGCAACACCATAATAAAAGTCCTGCATTATGGTACTCTGATGAAACTGGTACTGCCGCTATCTGGGTTCGGAACAGTGACTTTCAAGCGGAGAGTTGTGAACGGGGGGATGGTTTCGTGTGGGTTCGGTGCTCAGGGACCACCTTCTTTAGTGTATACCTAACGCCTAACGAGTCGATATCATCTTTCCAACCCAAGCTTCAGGCTCTGGAGGGCGCTGTCTCGAACGCAGAGGGTAAAGTGCTCGTTGGGGGCGACTTCAATGCTAAAGCAATCGAATAGGGCATGCCTCAGACGGACCCGCGGGGAAAACGAATCCTGGAAATGGTGGCCAGGACGGCTCTCGTCGTACTAAACTCCGGAAACACGCCGACTTTCCGCCGTATTGGCTATGAGGGAACCATACTGGACGTGACATTCGCCTCGGAGTCCTTAGTACGGAGGATACACAACTGGAAAGTATTAGAGGACTACTCAGCCAGCGATCACCAGTGCATTCTGCTTCAGATAAGTGATGCTGTCTCCCGACGTCCGTGCTCTCGGCCTTCTACAACTGGATGGAACATCGGAAGAATGGACGTCGAGAGGTTTGTCAAGGTTCTCATAGCAGGTGAGCCGCTGCAGGGAGCTCCAGAGGGGACGGAAGAACTGGCAGTTCAAGACGTGGTGAACTCTACTATGAACATAATCACGACTGCTTGCTGCGCTTCTATGCCCCATCAAAGACCCCGGCACGGCAAGCCCCCAGTATACTGGTGGTCTACTGAAATCGCTGAAAAGCGGAGGGAGTGTCACAAGCTTCGGCGTGAGGCTCAACGGGCGCGGAACCGTAACGAGGCATGCAACCAGGTGGCAGCATATAAGTCGGCCAGGAAATGCCTTCGCAAACTGATCAACAGTAGCAAGGCTCGCTGCTGGCAAGACCTAGTGGACGATGTGAACAAGGATCCGTGGGGCCTTGGCTACAAGCTGGTCATGGGGAAACTTGGTGCCCTACGGAAGCCTTGTATACATGACGCGGAAAAGATGGACGCGATAGTGCGGGGACTCTTCCCCGCCCATCCCGTCCGTGTTGACGCTGTCCATGGTGAAACAGCAGTAGAGTGCCCACTCTTCACACAGCTGGAACTGGAGGAGGCAGTCCTCTCCTTGAAAGCGAGGAAGGCTCCAGGTCCAGATGGTGTTCCAGCTGAGGTGTTGCGGCTCGTCTATCACCATTGTCCTGGCTTGCTGCTCAGCACATTCAACGCTTGCCTACGGGACGGGGTTTTCCCGGTACGATGGAAGGTGGCGAGGCTCGTGCTGATCAGCAAGGGGAAGGGGAATCCCGAATCGCCGTCTGCATACCGCTCGTTATGCATGCTAGACACGGCTGGGAAAGTGCTAGAGAAATTCATCAAGGGAAGACTCACTGACGCGATTCGTGCTGCTGGGGACCTATCTCCTCGGCAGTGCGGCTTTAGAGCAGGACGTTCTAGCATTGATGCGATTGCAGAGGTGGTGAACGCGGTCCAAAAGACAGAGGCATATAGTCACACCAAGCGACGGATCTACTCCGCTAGATGGGTGGATATTCTGGACACGCTGGAAAACTCTTTTCAAGTTCCAGAATATCTAATGCGGCTTTTGAGGAACTACCTTAAGGACTGAAGCCTGCTCTACGACACGACACAGGGCCAACGAAGGATGGAAATTACATCGGGTGTTGCCCAGGGATCTATCCTTGGTCCGGACCTGTGGAACGTGTCTTACGACGGGCTACTGAGACTTGAGATGCCAGATGAGTCGTGCTTGGTCGGCTGTGCGAATGATGTTGCAGCTCTGGTCGCCGAACGCACCGTTAAAGAAGCGCAACTTGGGCTATATATGCTAATGTGCCTAGTGAGAGACTAGATGACTGCTCGCGGGCTCAGTTTAGCACTGGAGACAATCGAAGTGGTCATCTTGACAAAAAAGAGAATCCCTAGAGAAAGGATGATCAGTATTGGAGATATACAAATCGAATCGAAGCCAGCGGTGAAGTACCTGGGGCTACTGATCGACTCGAAGATGAGTTTCGCTGAGCAAATCAGGGCAACGGCTGAGAAGGCTGCTTCGGGAATATCGGCCCTGAGTCGACTTATGGCCAACGTGCTGTAGGGTCAGATGAGTGCTGTAGGGTCAGTGCTACTGTACGGAGCAGAGGTATGGGGCGACGCTCTCAGCAAGGAGGTATACCGAAAACGATTGGCACAGGTACAGAGAAGAGAAGCACTGAGAATTGCATCTTCGTATCCAACAGTCTCCGACTCGGCGGTGAGAGTGATTGCAGGCGTGATACCTGTCGCCCTCCTTGCTAGAGAGCGCGCGCTATTTACCTGCGCCAAAACGAGGATGCGAGGGAGATGGTTGTCCGCGAGGAGAGACAACGTTCGCTCAACGATTGGCAGCAGTCTTGGGGGGATTGCACGAAGGGAAGGTAGACTACGCGCCTCATCTTGGATGTGAGACCGTGGCTAAATCGAAGGCATGGTGAG